>CAKNWT010285811.1:0-12044 GCA_932066315.1 Andricus coriarius | reverse complement strand
ACGTAATTATTGGACTAACCGGCACGCTTCATCCATTTTGAAACGAGCTGCGTGGCTTTAGGTGAGCCAACACATGCTCAGTGCACTGTACCTGGTATGTGCAAGCTATATATGTCTTCCTATGCAACATGTCAGGACACGTGGTTTCCAACCTCAGATTTGCTAACGGGTCACTGATTTTCGCAATGGTCCAGAGATTTGATCACACGCCAAACATCTCGATAATTGTATTATGAGCCTTGATATCTAATAAAGATCTCGCGCTATTTCACATTTTTATCATCCGATTCACAAGAAAAAATCTAGGATTTTCAAGCCAGGAATTCTCAAACCAGAAACTACAGCATTTATTTTCTCCTTTTTTGCAGCAGTTTGCGTGCAATTTAATTTCTCTACAATCTCAAGTTGACATCGACTTATTCGCTGCGTCGGCACGAATCCGAGTCTCTCGTGTGTACTTACACCGGCCGGAGATTAAGAAGTTAAGCCCACATAATTTTCCTTTTAACATTCACGAACTTTCACTCCAACGTTTCTTAACCTGAGCGATTAAGTAATAAAAATACACGGACTATTTTAGCGTCTCCTGTCGATTTTTGCAGTACAAATTTTCAAGATTACTTATGGCTAATGTCCTCTTTTTAGTTTTAAATATCAAACCCAACTTTATCTTTGTACCTAACTCGTTAACTACATTTAATCAAAGAACTTTCTTTTGTACTTTCCTAACTTGAAATCTAATGAAATGAGAAGCCGCAAATTGTATTCTTGAAAATCTGTTTTACAACCAACGATTATCTGTTTCTATGAAAATGCATCAAGTGATGGAAATCTTAATTGTACAATGATTGTACTATCTACTGTCTTAAGATCAAAGGATGTGAAGATAAGCTACTCTGCACTGAATCTGCAGCAAATCTTGCCCTGATTTGTGCGACTGATGACAGCAATTCCACAGGTTTAGAGGTAAACTTTACTGAACTTCAATGAATAATTCCCTCCATCCTTGGATGTAAACAACTGCTCAACTTCTAGGATTAGCATAGATAGATGAAAATTTCCGCTACTGTAATAAATTTAGCTGCCTTGTATGAATTTTCCATCTCTGATCACAACCCTCCAAGGTTTTAAAGAAAGAGCTTAAGCATTCCCATTTTCAATCAGCTTCTAATCATTAAATTTTGGATCTAAGGTTTTGAAATTATCTTCATCATCTTTCAACCCCATCTGATCATAAATTCCAGGATCAATTGCTAGGACTTCCAGAGATTTTATTTAACATCTGATAACTTGTAAGATATTCATCAATTTTGCAAGATCCCGTTCGGTTAGTATGATGACAAATCCCACTTGATTTCAACAATTCTAATTTCTTAAAGTTAGAACCTACCTGTAAATTTGGTGATCCTCTGAAGGAGAACTGTGACATGGTGTGTCGGCCGCTCAGGGCCGTGATGTTCGGGCACCGCTACGCGATCATCATTCCACGTCGTGTATTTTTTTTGCTCAATCACGAACACTAATCATAACTGATTGAAGGGACTAGGGTCACTATATCTTTGTCTACGCAGTTCCACTGGGATCCACTAATGCAATACATTCACAAAACTGAACAGATGGCTATCCATTTAATACTTCGACTATTCGATTAATCAGATCGACACTCACTCTTGCACAAATCACAGATCAGTTTCCCTCGCGGGGTTAATACAGAACATCCAGTTGCTGGATCTCTCGATCTCAAAGGACTCGTTGGTAGCTTTTACGACACTGAACACGAACTTTCCGAAATGAGCACGACGTTGTCACTCTTGGGGTAAGTATGAGACATTCGTCCAGGAAATATCCGCTTGAAGTTCCTTTCGTCGGTCCCTGACTGATCCGATCGGTGCGCCAGCTATGATCGGTCGCGACTATCGTCCTCCGAAACGTCGTTTCTTTTCGACAGAATCCAGTCCGGCCTCCGGCGAGGAGAGAGATGGAGGATGAGTGATATAGTGGGGTATAGAGGGAGTGAGAAGAGGTAGCGCTTCGGAGAGAGAGGGACAGCTGAGCGTGAGGATGAGGGAGGATGAGAACGAGAGTGAGAGTGAGAGAGTCAGGAATAGAAACGGGAAAGAGATGGATAGAGAGAAAGCGTGCGCGTAGAGATATGAGGGATATTAGAAGGATCAGGATAGAGACAACTGGGATGACAGGGATAAATCCGTGAAACTGAGTCCTTTTGATGATTCCTGATGATTCAAGATTTGGTCCTCCTCAGGCACAAATGTTTAAAATCGCTGACACACTCGCGAAACCGGAAGAGTAAGCGATATGTTGATTACCGTCGGTCCGCCGTTCTTACACGAGAGAAGCACCTCCGGTTCCGTGGAGACTCTCATGGAGGGCGCCAAGTACAAACTGGCGTGGCTCGACGTCGACCGTGGCGCGGCGTGTAACGCGGTGGCACTTGTCCTCTCTCTCTCACTGTGTTTCTCTTTCTCCGTCTCTGTCCACTAGTGTGTACGTGTCTCTCACTCCCTGCCGCTTTCCCTCTCTTTCTTTCACAGGGTCCGTCTCCCTCTTGCGCTTTTTTCCCGAGCGTTGAGGGGCGGCGCGGTAATCGGCTGGATGTCTGATACTCGCACACTCGGTAGCGTTCGCGGTATGTTGCAGTCTCACGCTTCTCTCGCACGTTGCCACCACGAACCTTCTCTCCCGCTTCCTCCTACTCCGCGTAAGAACCCAAAGAACGTAAGTTTCATCCACACGCTCACAACGATGACGGTTGATCGGTAAACCAATGTTCGGACCAAGGTAGTGGTGGTTCAGAGATCAGTAGTGGTGACGATGATGGTGGTAGTGACGCTACTGCCGGTCCGAGTGGTGGTGGCAGTTGTCGCCGTGGTTCTTTTCCTTCCTGGGAAAAGGGGCCGATTTTTGCGAGATGGTTTGCCCTCTTCTGACGGGTGGGAGGGTCCAGAGACGACGGTGGGGACTAGGGTGCCACCTCTAGCCGCTACTCTATGCCTCGCTCCCTTCCTCTTGCTGTCTTCCTCTTTGTTACCGTGTGCGCGCTTCCAGTCAGCACGGCATCCTCGTAGATCGAGAACGGAGCGGTTAGCACCGGCAAACGCGACAATAAAATATGGTGAGTCGGCCTGTGGGACCAGCAAACGCGATTCACATCCCCCCACCCTTCTTCTTTCAATCCCTCTCACTCGCTCGACACCCCCTGTAGCCCCACCGCGCCGTCGCTTTCTTCCCTCTTCGTTCAGCTTTTCCGTAGTGGGGATGTACAACGCGCACAGGGTGGACCATAGAAGGGGGAAAAACTACACGACAATTTTAGTTCGATAGATCCCGAAGTTTAGCCGGCGGCGGCGCTGCTTTACTTGCACCGCTGACTTCTTCCCGGTAGTTTGTTCAATGCCCCTTCCTCTTCCTTCTACTGCTATAACTATTACTCTACTACTACCATTACAATACTACTTCTTGAACACAACCGCACACTTCCCCACCATCTAGCTCCTCTCCGATGAACCTCAACCACCTTTAACCCCTTCACCCCCTTCTCACTTCACGCACAACGCGACACTTGACTACACGACCATCTCGCCATCCCCGTTTACGAGTTGCTGGCCTCTATTTCCATCCCCATGACCCCATCCTCAGCCCGAGATTTATGATCTCTCACATGCATCCGCAGGACACTTCGTTCAACATTTGAATTCTACCTTAATCAAACCTTCAGATCATCAAGAATCTTATAACCTTAGAATATAACCTTAGAAATAACTAATTAAACTCATAAAAATTCTCTCTAGAATTCGGCAAGGTGCAATCGAGCACTAGGTTGTATGACCAGTATTCGCGCAATTTCTTTCTTCATTCTGCTGTCTTCTGATATCCACTTGTCGCCTCCGACGGCTCGTGCTAATTCGAAATAAGGGGCGGGAAGGGGCGGCCGCGAAGGTGGAGCGGTTGAAGAAGGGTTGGAACAGAATCCATTTCGAGGAGGGAGCAATGCAGATAAGCACACCACCGTGTCAACGAGATAGATCTCTTTTTTCCCAGACGACCCGTTCCGATATTTTTGTCAAAAGTACGTAACCGGCAATTCACCCACACTCGCAAAATACTCTTCCCCGTGTCACGTGGGTGAACGGTGCTGGATGGATAAATCGCAGAGATCCCTTCCACAATTCTTTCCTGTCCCCACTTGCAGAGAACGTGGAGCTTTGGTTTTTTCCCCTCCGGGGGCGCGGACGAAGCTCGTCCCGCCTTCTCCTACGTCTCCACCCCCAGCACGAGAGGCTCAGTCGACCCTCCTCTAACTGCAAGCACAAGACCCTCGGTGCTACTACTTGGCGATTTTCCTCGACGCGACGGCCGCGACATACCGAGTGGGAGAAGGAGAAGAGACACACCGAGATGTGAAACATTAGTGTACCGTTTGTTAACACCGTGGTCTACACACTGCCTTCAAGAGAGCGAGAGTATATGGGGCTGGGTGTGCGCGTAAGCGTGAATGCTGAGTTCTTGGTGTGCGAGGTCGTAAGGACTGGTTACAGGGAGGTGTGTGAGGATACATGTGTGTCCTACAATCTACCATGTGTGCTACGTGCGCAACCATATCGGTGTGCTTTTACACGAATGTGCATGTTGAGTTACACCGCACGTATGTCCATGGGTAGTACTCTCACTTGGCTTTCCGCACACCCTGCTGTTCAGCTTTCTCAGAACGAGCTGCCGAAATTTGTATAGACCATGAGAGGAAATATCTTTTTGATGTAATGGATAGAGCGAGTTTTCGTCAAGTAACGAGCTGAATGCTCGCTTTGATGTACTTAATTGGTTATCCAATTGTTGGAACTCGGTTAGTCCATGTCCTGTTGACGGGAGCACAAGCGGGATGGATTTTGCAAGGTGTGAATTGCTAAGTAGCTTTAGCTGTGACTATAAGGGGAAGTTGAAATGAGATTTGCATTTGTGGGTCTTTAAAAGTTAGGACCCCTTTCCAAAAATATCACTGTAGAGGAAAATGTATTCCCTACATTTTTTAAAGGGTATTTCGATATTTTCAAATTTGTTACTAAATTCTTTACACGGTCGTTAGACCCAGAATGGGTGTTAAGAAATAGAAATTTTTAAGCAATTTTAGGTGTAAGGAAAAGGAAAATTTGACATGGTATTTTCAATTGCGGAAGTTAACAATTACAACCTCATTCAGAAATAATTATTATCATTAATACAAGTTTATTAACGAATTCATTCCCTTCAATTTTTTCAGAGCTTATCTACTCTTACGTATTTTCTAAATCATATAGTTGATTATTAATCATCAACACAGTCACTTTTCTAACAAGATTAAATCCTTCACAAAGCTTGAACATCAAGTTCAGTTCTGGACCTCAATTCCCAACATTCCTGTTCTCATTCCTATTCCTACTTTCTAAACTATGGATGAGTACAGAGATTAGAATTTTCGTAATTTTGTGGAAAAACAATCCGACGCAATCCAAAGCACATCACTACATTAATAGGATTGAAATGAACATCAACATCATTCTAATTTCGTAAAAATTAATCAAACCTTCCAAACCTAGCTAGCCTTAAACATCCTTTTTCTCCCACTGCTCTTTCCTCAAGAAGCAAACGTGATCCTTGGCGCAGCGCTGAGAGGCGACTGTATTCGAAACGGTCAATGACTATGTTTCAGTTTCAAAGGACGCATGGACTGACGAGGGAAGTTCCCGCTCAGGTGGCAGCACTTTTCGATCGCTGAGTTGAATGTTCCCTCTTTAGCATCAAAATGTCGGCAAAAGTGGGGATAAAACATCACGATTCTGTCGGAGGGGAAGAACCTATCCCCACCGAAGTTCTCATCCCTTCCAATGAAAGGAGAGCTAGGGGTGGAATCAGTGACTTCACACGGTTGTGTTGCATGCAACTCCATGTCTATGTGGTATTGAGAAACGGGAAAAGCGCGCGTGACGATTGCGCTTCGACAGACTATTTACAGTGTGCGACGAGGAAGGAGACTCTTACCTTTTACCATCCGCTTGGGAAAGGTTCATCCTCAATTTTCCAGAGGGCACTATTTGTCATAACGCATCTGCGTTTTCATTAATTTAATACCCCTTCTCTGAGGTATTTTTTTTATAAAGTGTCAGTAAATAAGTCCAATCATCTTCGAATACATTGAATATAGTTTTGCTAAGGTTGTAATAAGGAAGGGATGAAGAACCTAGATAAGTTGTGAAGTTTTGGGACATAAGTAACAACCCCTGGTAGCACATGCACTTAGTCATAAATCAACTCGATGGTGATAGGGTTGAGACAAGGAGGCAAGTGAAGAAGAGGTTAGGTGTACTACTTATAGAGTAAAGTGGATGGGAGTAAGGAGGGTGATATGAACTTGAGTGATTAATCTTACCGGATTGATTGCAAGCCTCTGCTTCCTGCGCCCTCTTCTCCCATAAATTACGTTATAAGGAGTGGCGGGATAATTAATACGCTGTAGAGGCCTGTCGCTGTCTCATGAGTAGTGATGTAATCTGCAACTCCATTTGGGGATTCTCTATTATCGGTATATCGGCCTTCACACGAATCGATCCGCTCGCAATAATTCAAGGCAGAAGCGACTATAGCCCCAAATGTAATCTTAAAGCTCGGTAACCATGAACACGTGAAATATCTCAACTAGAAACATAAATATCCAATTCAGACTCTTTATTACAAAACAATTTTTTAATACAAAAGTTCCCTTCTACAATTGAAGTTGGCTCTTCTCTGTATAATCTGTATATTGTATCAACTCATAATGTGACTAAGCAATTGATAAAAACTTTTCATTCTTGGTCATGTGCCAGAATATTGACAGACTTGTACGTTGTCAGTATAATCTCATATCAATGATCGACACTCTTATCGTTCAGAGTGCCTGAACATGTTCCCCAGCAATTTAAACACTGATTTGTCGACTGATAGAATATCATCAAAGAGTGAAGCCGACTTTCTGATAAATCAGTTATATCTCCAATTTTCGTGCGTACGATGTTGACATTTCCCGTAGGACCATTTCAGGTATTCGATTAATTTAACTTTCCTGATTAAATCACTGATCCTCTTCGCCAATAAAAAGTCGTTCTTCATTGAATCCTCAAATGTCCTCAAATGTGCTTCAGATTTGAAAGAGATAAAAGCAAATCAGAAGCTCGTATTGGCTTCCGAAGCACTGTATATAATTAAGGTTACCATCGAAGAAGCCTCACCATATTTGATCGAAGAAAAAAGGGTAAAGGCGGAAGGAGGGGGACGACACGTCGCGGTGAAGATGAAAGGAACTGATCTGCTCTTTCGAGTTTCAACGTACCTAGATCCACGTGTGTTCGTGCGGATTCTGAAGAGAAGAGACGAACACGTCAGAAGAAAGACGAAGAAAAGAATACAGAAGAGAGACTGTGCCGACTTTAATTAATTAAGCGAAGCGTGAGATTTTTAACCCCTTCCCCCCACTCTTTTCTTTGTCCTCAGCCGACAATTTGAAGTTGCCGCTGAAGCCTATTGAGATGCGAGGTTATCTGCCAGAAAGTCGATCGAATCTATCGAAATCGGACACGAAACGAGCCGAAAAGATGGGCGAGAAATATTAAATGACGCAAAGGCAAACGAAATTAAAATCCTAATCAGTTATGCACTTCTGCGATAAGATTTCAAATTTATATTCTAATAAGTTTTATATTCCAACAGGTTCCGAATAATTTTTTTTTTATTTAACTTAATTCAATTTAAAAAAACATTGGTAAAGGTGTACAGATTGTTTTTTGTCACTTTAGGATGCAAAGTAGTTTCCAAACTTGAAGTTGACAATTCTAGAAACAAGATATTGACTAATTTACGGGTTGCCCTTACCTCATTAAAGTTTTATTCGAATATGCAAATCGATCGAGGTAAAACCAACCAAAAAGTCCGACACCCTGTTTGAATTTTTACGAACCGGTTCCTGAAAAATATTGCAAACAGTAATCGACTATGTTGTGGACGCATTCCAATTGGTATTTAGGAGCACGATGTATTTATTTTGAAGAACCGGTTATTTCGAATTATCGTTGCTTGTCAGGGAAAATAAATGTAAACGAGGAATCGTGTCGACGAAATTCGACATTATCCTGTCAGTTTGTAACTTCGGACTGTCAAATCAAGTCTATAATTTTCACCAGTTGGTAAAAAATAGATAAATGGCAAAACAGCATTACAAAATCTATTTCTGTTCTTGGCTGTAATTGCTCTTCAAATAAATCTCAGCAATCCTATTCTAAATGCTGAACTATTTACCAGTTTATGATTATACACAATCAGTAAAACCAAATTACACAGCTGACAAAGCAATTTATAGGTCTGAAACAACGTCTCGGACTCGTAAATTCATTAACTTTTCAATTGGCTGCATTTTCGAAGTAAATAAATTTCAATCTCATTGGAAAAAAGATTAGAAACAACGGGACTATAATGCATATATTTTGCAAGAGATATGGTTGTATAGCATTTGCAGGAAACATTTTTAGTCGACCACTAAGAGGGCGATAAGCTGCCGTTAAACATAAGGTTTCATACGCACTAATTGTACATGGCCTCCTTATCTTGGATATGTGTTACCTCTTTTTATGATACCCTACGTACCGTTGCTCATCATGATGGAAGGCCTGAAACACCTCCATAAACTATTTCCACGTTAATATATTTACATTTCTTTACAAACATCGTAAATTCACCAAAAAAACATTTATCCAACAAAAATTATTGCATACCTTAAACTTAAATAATAAAATCATTTACTTCAATTTTTCGCACGACTATTTACAAGCGGATACACTCTAAATTTAAAAGATTCAAAAGTAACTGATTTGCAATCAGTGTTTGTTTAACTAAACCAGTTAAGTGTTAACTGATTTAAATTTACACAGAAACAACTGGGGTTTCTGTTAGAATCGATTTTTGGTTCCAAGCTGCAACAAAAAGGAACCCTCATAGATGGCGCCACGTTCCATGTGATTTCCCTATATAAAATTAGAACTGCAACAAAAAGAAACCTCAGTTTTTACTGTGCGGAGTTAAAATTTTATAGTATTTAATAATTCTTTATCAAAATTTAATTAAGTGTACATAAATATTATCATCTCTCACTATGAACCACTTATTTCTCTGCCGCGCCCAACAAGATACAAAACACATATTTTAGATGATAATGAATGTACTTAAGGAAAACCTGAGCATATAAAGCATGAATTCGCATGTAGTACTTGCACATTAAACCATAACTATAAGATATTTTTTCCGTTTGTGATAAGTGCACTTACATAATCTTGTGTAACATAAATGAATACAAACCATATTATGCAATCTTTCACGTGACGAATTGTTATTAATAATCTCATATATAAAAATTATATGTTTGCACTGCTATTTTATTAGTTGGCACAACACTTTTATTAGTTGCAGTGACTATTCAATTAGTATTAGCAACTGAGAAAATGACTGTCCCAACTAATAAAATAGGAGTACCATATAAACATCCTGTTGGTAATATAATTTATGCCTTTTTAATTATGATTGTATTAAGATATATTTTATTTATTACACGACAAAATCTTCATTGCCTATAAGTAATTAGCTTAATTAATTAATTGTAATTATATCGTTATTTTTTATTTATATGGGAAGTTATAGAATTTTAAAGACGCACTTATTATCACATCCGCGTTCAACAAGTAAGTAAATGTTCCTTATCGACAAGAACATTTCTATATTGTTGTATTATAATTAACTCCTGAATTGAATACATTAACTGTTAATAACATATATTTCTTATGTGCATTAATTTATTAAAAAATGCAATAAAATGCAATTTCCCGTCTGATGGTTTGATTTTTGCAAATTCCCTCAAAGATTCGAAACAAAGTAAAGTTTAATGAATCGTTTTGCATTCATTACTGCACCGGGCTTTGTGAATCGTTCTTTTGCCGACTTATGAAAATAATTGCGGTCAGATAATAATATATATTAAGATTTGAGACAATGAAACAGCGCCTTTTGTGCGCCCAGGATGGTTCAAGGCAGCCAAGTACACCATTGTTATGGGCTACTATCGCCATTAAAAGATGATTAAGGATAATTGCCCGGTGTTACGATCGCCTCGATAGCCAGTATACTATCGTTTCCTGTGCTAAATTCGATCGGCACATGAGTCATTAATGTTAAAATGCATACCAATCAAAGTAATTACTCCCATTATTAATCAAACACGGTAGATCAACCTTGATTGTACTTGGAAATTAGGATTCTACAATCCATCTTTTAGTAATCTTTTCTTTATTAAGGATAACGTTAAAACATAATTCCATTTTTCCAATTTCAAAATAACAAATTCAAGTATCAATATTGTACATTTAGGAAGTCGGTATAAATTAAGAAATTTAGTTTTTATAAAATAAATACAATGAGAAGCCTTCAAGATTAAAAATTTTTTAATTGCATCTAAGACCGGGCTAATGTGAATAATGAAACTAATGAAACTAATTAAACTAGATGAAAATTAAAACTCATCCCTGTACCTGTAACCTGATATATTTACTCTTTCTATTGCGAAAACTTTAATGTACTTTACAATACAATAATGATTCTTATCGTATCATTTCTTTATCTAATTCATTTTTGTTCTCTTTTCCGTAAATTTCAATCAACAAACCGAAAACATAACAATGACCTATGAAAATAAATTCTTACCTTTTCCCAGAATCTATTTCTGATGGTCCCTTTGCAATTTGTCACTCCCCGACCCTCTGTAAGCAGCACTTAACTATAAAACATTCAAAAATAGTATCCCCAGTCGATTCTTCTAATTAGCGGGAATGAAAAAAAAAGAATCTAATCAAGGAACTATAGTCAAGAGTGGATAATCTTTCGATTTAAATCAAGAAAGATATAAAAAACTGCAAAAACAAGGGATACCATAATTTTTTAAATCCTAGAACGAACTCATCCATCTTCTTCTAGAATCTAGATCTTGAGCGCGTCATGTGACTGGACATCGAAAGAAGAGGAGGATCATTTGGTACCAGGTTCTGCAGTGCGATTGTTGGTCTTGAAGAGGATGGCCGCTGATTACTTGGAACACTTAGAGATTCCCCACCCCATGGTTGTCCCATGACGAATCCCCATGACTTGGAGGAGTCCAACCTTCCAACGAGATTTCTCTCTTCTCTCTTGGTTTTTCTCACCTCTTGGATCGTCGAATCATCCAACCAGGTTCTTCAGAGGGTCGAACCCACAACCAATCCCGACTGATGATCTCTGGTCCAGAGCACAACCTCCTTTCTCTCAGGGCAGTCTCATTAGTACCACCTACTTGACTAAACCACAGGATATCTTATTATTATGTATATACATAAGGGCACTGGTACCGCCCCTTTCCGATAAGAAAGTCATGCTTCATTATTTCTTGGGAATCATTAAGCGAGACAAACCCCTTCTGCTTCAACTGGACCCTAAAACACCCACTTACTGGCGCTTCTCTCTCGCTATCGTCTTCCATCTCAGACTATCTTACAGGGGAACAAGAAGAGAGGATCTTGTACGTCTCCGTCTGGCCATGGATTTATCCTTTCGAGAGAATGCAGTCTCTCGCTCTTTCTGCACTAGACTCTCCTTCTTCTTTTATTTCTAGGGTCTCTTTCCCTCTCCTCTGCATCACCAAACCCCTACTATCTTCCCTCCTACCTCCCTTTCACTCCTCCCTCTCTCGTACTCTCTCTTCTTTCTCTCTCGCTCGATAGCTCTTTTTAATTCTACCATGCAGTGTGGTGCTGCCATCTACTATTTGCCGGAACTAAACGTTTTTAATGCGACGGATAAACTGGCGTTGACTGTTTACAGTTTTCCTCACGTTGCTGGAAAATTTGGGAAGTTTTGAGTATTTTAATTTCTTTTTATACGAGCAGGTATTGTCGAAATAAAAATGCATCAAGGATAATTCTTTTGTTTTAACAATTTCACGCATT
>CAKNWT010285810.1:0-16189 GCA_932066315.1 Andricus coriarius | reverse complement strand
ACAATTTTTATTACTTTCTACATATGATACAATTTGGAATAATCAAATTTTGATAAATAAACAATATCTAGGATCTAATTTGATCATTATTCTGGAATTATTTCTTGTCTATAGGATAGACGCACGCATGCGTCGCAGACAGGCTGGCATACGCAGTCATACGTTAAGTACGTCGTGATGGCGATATGAGACGCATTACGCACGCACTCTACCTACCCATCACAGCATTGCGACAGGTGATGGCACGTTTGTTATCTGGGTATGATTAATTCACTTCGTATAAATTAATCCACTTCGAAACGAAAGTATGAAAAAACAGAAAGACGGGAAATTTACTAGAATGTAGTAATGCAGGCCATTTCGACCTTCAATATGTGGCATTCGAGACAATGTTATTCGCGTCATATGTGCTTATATATTAGCGGTCGGACACGCCGGCCTTTTCTAATTATTTGTAATGGTTGAAAGGTTTTACGATAACTATTCATACATTTAGTGAAGATTCGTTTACGATAAATTTAATTTTTGAAACATACATTGTAATAAGGTTTTCCAACTTTTTCCGTGAGCACCACGGCTAGTCACGTCCTGGCCGGGGATTGCCCAGGATTATGAAACCCAGTTACTATTATTAAAGTTTTAGACTGCCATTTACCTGCGGCTGCGACACCAATACCGGATTTTACCGAGTTCGTGAGTCGCACATTTTCGACTCACGAACAACCAACGAAGCTGGTTGTATTTCATTTGGCTAGGCGCCAGATACGTTTTTCTATCCGAGCCCCGTCGGCGCCAGTCTTGTCGTAACCACCAGGTTAAACCACTAGCTCGCTGTGATGCACGAGAAGAGGGGTGAGAGAAAGTTATGTCTCGAAAGTGACGGTATCAAATTCTTCATGACTCCAATTTACGAGATATAAAAATAAGGAATATTTGTTCATGTAAAACAAAAATACATATTAACAAAGAGAGCTTACAAAAAAAGTCACGGATTCCAAAAGTGGTCGACGGAACGCCAGAGTAACCCGTTGGCTTCAATATGGCCGCCCAAGACGCCCGCGCTTGCACCACGTCACTCGACGTACATTGCGCGTGCTTACCCCGCGGTTTCTTTGAGGACCGCCCGCCTCAACTAACTATAGTCGGTCTTTTGAGTCGGGCGTGCCTCACTCCCGGGTGTCGCGAGAGTCTCGACCAACACTGTACACTCTTGTTCCCCACACACGCGGTCCCTGTAGTTACACTGCGTAGAGCCGAGGAAAACGCACTGAACGTGAAAAAAAACTACTGAGGCCACTTACCTTGTAGCCATTTGGCATACGTTGCCTTGTTTCCGTCTATTTTATTATTTTTGTCTCGTGTTGCTTCTCCAAATAAATTCTAGTTATGTCCCGGTCTACGCGGGTGCACCGCCGCCAAGTCAGAAAACGTAAGTGACAGGTCCCGCGTTCCTCTCAGCTTCCTTCCTTCTCGAGCCTTCGTGTCGTGCCTCTCGATTGGTCGGTTGGAGTAAAGATGGCTGGCCTGTCGGTCTCGGCCAATGGGTGCCTTCGCACTTCTGCTGCGCGCTGCCCATTGGTCCTCACGTGCCGACTCGAACATGGCCGTTTACTGAATCACAGCAGCGTGGGGTCGTCCATCCATGCCGTGGTGCAGGGCTGGTTGACTCGGTTACGTACTGCCTTCGACACTGCGAGTGAAGCTTAACGGTATGGGGTTGCAGGCTGGCTCGCTCTGACTCGGTGAACGTCTCAGTACCGCTGCTTGCCGCCGGCCGTGGCGCTGAGGTATGATGTTGATGGCGAAGCATGGCTGCTAGTTGCGGCACCCCCCACCTCGCCGGTGTAGCACGACCGTCTGGTAGTGACGCCATGTGATCGTATGGCCGATGAAAAATGGCGAATAGTTGTGGCACCACTCTACTTAGTCGATGAAACATGGCCGTCTGGTAGTGACGCCATGCCATGCGCGGGACCGGTGCACCCTGCTGGTTTCGTTGCATCCTCCCGTCCCGCTTCCTTACTGTTGGCTGTCTGCATTGTCTGCTCTGTTTTTACGAGCTGTCAGTTTGCTATGCTGTTTATTTCTCGACCCCGTTCGTGCGAATTGAGAAGTATTGCAATGAAATAAAAATTAAGGGCACTCTGGCGCTTCGGAGGTACATGTACTATGTAAGTATATTCGCTATGATGCCTTAACCTACCCTTATTTTTCCTGACTGGACCGTAAGCGTGTTTTTAATAATATTCTCAGGCCGGCCGTTCCTCGGGTTCCGAGGTTAAGTATGGCTTCGGCGAAACCAAAGAAAGTTTTTTTTCACAAATTTCTGCGTTTTCCCGAAAACGTCGTCACAACATATATAATGAAGCTTGTAGATCGAGCCAAATCTTTGCTCGAGTGTTCAATTTAACCTCTTCTAGTTTGAATCAGATTGGCTGAAATCTAAATTAACAAATTCATATACGTTATATAAAGAAATGTAAAGGTTTTTTGCTGGATTTTGTGTTTTGTAAAAGATAAACGGCTTGTGACGTTATGTCCCTTAAACATATTTTTCATTTTTACACTGTCAGTTGACTTTTCAACTAAATGGTGCAATTCAACTGTCCTGAAATTTGGGTTATGGTAATTTTGCTGTCTGCGTCTGATTTTACTGTTTCGCATTATTTTTACAACGTTTCGGTAAACTTACCACCGTTGTTTTTGTATATAGTAACATGCATTTGTTTGTAACTTTGAAGCGTGGTAGATTAGAATTGTTTTTTAGCTGCGTTCAAAATGTCGAAAGATCAATCATTTACGCATGATGACAATCGGCTATAAGTGGGTTTATTGTGCCTTTGAAAAAAAGAAATGTATTGTATTAAAAAGAAATTAAAAGAAGATTTCCAGAATATATTTTTAAAGTATGTCGATGATGACACTATACCAGGAGCCTTATGCAGTTCATACAAGAGAGAAATATATCGAGTGCAAAGTGGTGCTAAACATAATATTTGTTCTGGTAAGTCTATGAAATTAAAAAAAAGAGTCCTCTCATTTATATATTTTTACGCTAGATAAATTACAATCAGAGACTATGACTTTCTCGTACTGAAAATATATCCTTGTGCATATTAAACACGCAGTAGCTTCAGATTTACGTTTAACTCAAGAACACATATGTACATGTGGCTACGAAAAGTAGAAAGGTAATTGAACCTGGATTAGAATTAAAACTTACCGAAGAATCTCACTCTGTCGACTATTATTTTAGTTTCGAGGAGTTTAAATTTGTCAGTATCGAAGCTAATAAATCTTCTGATGCAGCTGAAGCAATAGTTAATTGTACAGATAATATTGCTTTTATCGATTACGTTAAAGAAGAACAGTAAGTATCGGAAGCTCATTTGAAATTATGCATAGATGAAGGAGGTGGATTTCTGGAAATCTGCCTTTCGATTCAATCACAAACTCATTTGGAGAACGATCATGCAACGAAACGTTCTACGTATGAGGATGGTGTAGCTGCTAAGCGACTTAAGGATTCTGGAGTTGAAAAATTATTCTTATTAGCATTGGCTCAGTGTTCTCAAGAGAACTACGAAAATGTTTCGCAACTATGGTCTGCATTAAATGTTGACATTTTCGAAGCCGCAATAGCAACTGATTTAAAGTTAGCGAATATTTTAGTTTGTATTATGTCACACAGCAGTGCTCATCCATGTACTTGGTGCGACGCCAAAAAAGGCGATCTCGATGTATGCGGTGCATATAGAATAGTTGGGAATACTTTGGAAAATTCTAAGAACTGGGTCAAAGCGGGAGGTTTGAAATAACGTACAACACATTTCAAAAACTGCATAAATTCACCGTTATTTATGACTAATCACGATAAAACATTTTTAGAGATCATTCCACTACCAGAATTGCTCTCAACCTAACACCTTCGTCGATTCGGTAAATCTCATTATTGAGGATGTTCCTTATTGCATAAGAACCTTGCTAGCGTATCGCAAGTCCTGCATTAAATTTCCTCTTCTTGTTCGCAAGGAGATGTGCCCGTGTTTTTACCAGGTCCCAAATTTGTTACAGCAGGCAGTTTCGGGCAGAACTCAGTAGCGCTGGAGATAGCGGGCCTGGTTGATTCTAACGTCTTCCAGGCAAGCGATTCGCTCTGGAGTATATTTCTGGGAACCAACGTACAACCATTCTCCGGACCTTTTAAGTGATGCCCCGAAGATGACTTGGCTGGGTGTTTTCCTGGTAGAGGCTTTGCATCGGATACGAAGAATAAATAGAATTTCGTGTATTCTAGTGTCCCAATCTTTGTGGTCATGAACCACCAAAGGCAGTCTCATTCCCGCCTTTAAAGCCTGATTTCGCCTCTCCGTTTTGATGGCCTAGGTTTAATGAACTTGCGTGGTCCAGGCTTCACAACTCCAGTTTTCAGGCTTTGAGGATCCTGATCAGCTGTGGAGATTTTGAGGTCCACATTGGAAAACCTCAACCCAACGGGTAAGCAGGTCAGTGACATCGAAGAGATTTCTCTTCGGTGTCACTGGCAAATCCACTGCCACTGTGTCCTACAAGATCCGTAGTTGGCGGGGGCTTTGTGGTGGGTTTTGAGCTGTCCTAAATGGCTTACAGGAACTGCAAAGATGACAGGTCTTCACGTACTCCTCCACCTGCTTTCGCATTCCTTCCCCGCAGAAATGCTGCTGGATAGCACTTGAGGTTTTTTCAGTCCCACATCATAGTATTCGATGAGTACTCGTTGCTGGGATATATAAAAGCCATTATGATAAAAAGATTGTTCCGTGTGAGTCGGTTTTAACTTCTTTTCGGTCTTCAACCGTCTTGTTGCCAGCACCGTAACGTAAGGGTCCTCCTGTTGTGCTCGGATGAGTTTCTCGAAGAATATATCGTTCCCAAGTTGCACCAACGATGGGCCTTTAACGGGTTCTGGCCGTGGAATCTCCGGTGACAGAGTGGACTCGACCTCCTCGAAGTATTTCTGAGGTTCCCCGATTGGTTGGAGTAATAAAGCTCAGAGAATCTCACTACCCCGCACTGTTCGGTGCTCCTCAAGGAAGGGCCTAAGATGCCTGATGATCCAAACCAAAGCGTAGCCCTTCTTCTCCATAATAGGTTATCGAGACTCCGTTTAGATATACTTTACACTGGCATGGTGTTTTTTCTCAAGAGGTTGGTGAGGGGATCAGACACTTTCTAGAAGTTCGGGACATTCTCCCAGTATCTGGAACGTAAATTCAACGTAGAAAATAAATTTTCGTTTTCCAACTTCTTCGCTGAATCCTGGATCCGGGGAAGTGTGTGAGTTTCACCTTCTGAGATCACAATGGGAGAACTATTGGGTAAGTGGCAAGGCTCAATAACTTCCTCGGGGAGCATCTGCTGGACTTGTTTCAAGATAATCGCCCTTTTTTGTTTGGAGCACGAATATGGCCTCACGCGGAATTTTTGGTCAGTTAGGAACTGGATCTCATTCTGAGCTGATTGACTTTGCATCAGTTTTCTGTGGGTATCCTGGATGTCCCGAAATCGTTGAACGATGTGATCGAACTCGTTCCTCTATTCCGACGTAAATTATTCTTAGTTTTTATTTCTGGAAAGACGGCCTGCTGATCACAAGGCACCATATTCGTCAGCTATAGAGTATATCTAAGCTCATTGCCCGTGTAGAGCCTTCCTCTGGGAATGTCAATTAGGACCCGTTGTTCGTAAATCCAGGGTAATCCAAAAATCAGTGGCTCTCAAAGTTCGTAGATAACCAAGCACGGCAGCTTGATCGTACGGACTCCTAGGCTGATGGTGATGATCACTTTACCCTGGACCATCATAATCGTGCTAAGAGTAGCCTGGTCGACTTCCTGATGATGGCGTACAATCAAAGTCCTTTGTTCCTCGGTTAGGACATCCGGATGTAGAAAATTCTCTGTAAATGCGCTGTCCAATAGTTCCATGATGTCAGTCCCGTTGAGCTCACCTCTGACTTGGGACAGTCCGAGGTATTCCAAGGAAGTCTGCGACAAAACTCGCTATTCAGAACCAGGAGCGGTGGCAAGTGGGCAATACCGGGCAGTACCAGCACAAGGCAAGTGGGCAGTACCCGGGCAGTACCAGCACTTGGCATTGGCTCCAGGGTTGCTGCCTGAGGCTTCCTCTTTCGGAGACGAACTATAATTCTCCTATAGGAGAGAGATCTTCTGAATTTCCCTCTCGTCGTATTCGGATTCGACGGCTCGAGAGAGAAAAGTATCGGCGATCTGCAGAGCCGAGGCTCTTATACCTTGTCGAACACCCGTTCGAATCAGCTCTATTAGGGCGATGATCAGACTGAATTCGGTAGCATGGAGGTGAAGTCTTTTATATAATAGTCTCTTCCTGTGTAAAAAGACGCCCACCGATCATTTATCCGTCTGTCGAACGGACTAGAGCTGGGCCTGGAATCGGCTTCTGATGGAAGACTGCCGGAATTTCATGGTCTTTTCCCACACCTCTGCGAGCGCTATGAGTTGCCAACACTTTCTGCATCACACAATGCCGTGAGAATGTGACGCACAGTCTGCAGTCACTATGAGGGCAGAATTCTTTCCAATAACATTTAATTTTCCTTTAGTTATTACTTATAAAATTAAATGTTATTGGAAAGTTATATAAACCATTTTCAAAACAAGATGGACATTTTTTTAATAATTTTTTTTCAATTTTGTGGATTTTTGGAAAATTTGGAAATATTTAAACAAAATTTTTATTTTTTTGAAACTTTTGAAATGTTGAAAAATTGAAAAAACTTTAAGTTTCGTTCTTTTTCCGGAAATGGAAAAAAATATAAAGTATCCAAAAATTTACTTTATTTCGTGAAATTTTCAAAATCTCAAAAATTTCCAAAATTACGATTTCTATCTTTATTTTTTTTTTGTTTTGCAAAATTCATTTTTAAAATATAACCAAATTTTTATAATTTTTTAATTGATATCGCGCATTTTTTGTCAGTACCGGTATTTATACACAACCTTGTTAAAAAAAAAATGTATCTCCTCCATGTTTCCAGGCCATCCTGAATGTATTGAATATTATAAAAATAGATTAATGAAGTTCGTCAAATCAACATGAATATTACAAAAAATTCATTAGTCTACTCAATTAAAGATTTCTTTTTAAATTATAGTTTTTTAGAATTCGCGGGAACCATTTCTCGAGGAATGCGCGCGTATGCCGGCAAATGTACAGTGTGCGAATAGACCATGGCTGTGATCTAGAATTCACTGAGAGTACTGGAAGCACTGGTGTGACGTCATGACAATAACTGTGCGAAAAGTAGGGAGTGGATAGAAGAAGTGGAAGAAACACTGGCGCAGTGAGGCCAACTCTGAAAAAATAATCATGTGCAGGGCCGTGATTGGTTTAGGAGAAAAATAGACGCCATTTTTCGTGACGTATTTCGCAGTTGTTTTACTGAAAACTGAAGCACGTGTAATAGTACTGGCAGCCGGAAGTTTCCGAAATATTTATAAAAATGTTCAAATTAGAGGAAGCGTATTACGACTTTTCGCATAAAAGCAAACATGTATGAATAAGTGTGCAGATTGTTATGAAAGTAATTATTATTAAAAAGTATTTTTATGAAGTATTCTGCAATTATCAAAGCTTGTGTGTGGGAATTAAAACGGAATTTCATTTATGATTAAAAACTTTAAGATAGAATCGCCGTTTCTTTATAAAATCTTCTAGTTATTTTTGTTTTGTTCAAAAATAATTTGAGTATCCAGATTTATGACTTGAATTTTATTAAATCGTATCTTCATCACTTATCAGTAGATACATATTGATTCCTTATTTTAATTGTTTTTCTAGTGTAATCTTTTTAATGTAGAAGCCTGAGTTGTTGAAAGTATTTTGTTAAGTAAGCTAGAAAGAAATAATTATAAGACACACTAAAATGAATATCTGAAAAACCTAATTTTTCTAATCATGAAGATAAGAATTTTTTTAAATACGCACTTTGCTAGAATGTAAAACCAAACATATAACAATCAAATCCAAAAGTATGAGATTTACTAGAGGGTCCTAATATACACTACTTGTTTGCATATTATATTTTCAATTTCCAAAATTTTGTTTCTACAGCCACAACTGAAGGTTTGCTGTACAGAACTAGATATCCAACAAAATCGGAATTTTTAAGGAGGGCGAAATACCATTCTGTAAAATCGAAATCACCATTTAAAGATAAAGTAAAAGTTTACTGTAGAGCTGGAGTGTTTCTGAATTGAGGCCAAAAAAGTATGATTGAAAAAATTATCCAGTTCTGTGAAATAAAATGTGGAAGTTTACAATTTTAAAGTGACAGGAACCTAAAACTGGAATACGCTCGGTTGCAGATCACGGTAAAATGTGCATTTTTCAGTTTCAACACAAAATAAAATCTTGCTCCCGAGATATGGGGAGGCTGAATAAGGATATAAAGGTTTTCATCCAAAAAAGTTATTCTGTTCCGAGAAAATAAAGATTTAGTATGACGGTATCGCACTGTAACATACGATTTTTTGCTGAAAGGTCTATAATAAGAAGAAAGGTATGCCTCTTCATGAATAAATAATAATTATTTCAAAAAATATCGTTTTTGATCACAAGGAAAAAAGTAAAGTATGAAACAAACCTTATGAAAGTGACTTTTTGTAGAAAAATTAAGATTTAAGATTTTAGGTTGGAATTTCAGTTCTATTTTGGTGCTAAGGAAAGTGGAAAATAATTATATTTGAGGGAATTTTCTTTGAAAAAAGTATTTTATTATTTTTCTGTAATTAAGAACTTTTAGGAAGCGGTACATGGTCAGAAAAAGGCTTAAAAAAAGATAAGGGGTGAAGAAATAAAAAAAAGATGAACAAGATGAGAGACAAGTAAAGAGTCAGTTATCTGGTTTTGAACTACCATTCTTTTTATTACTATATTAAAAATGAGATTTCGAACAAATACTTCTAATATAACATGTATCTGATCCTTGAAGAATTTTTCTTTAACCCTAGACAGGGACCGTCAGTTAGTCTGTACTAAATCCTATCCATCAGCAGTAAAATGACTTTAATATAGACGAATCTTTTGGTTTTTGGATAAAGAAGATAATGATATGTATTAAAGTTTATTTATTTAAATTTAAATTGGTGAAAAAATTGTTTAAACAATAAAAAATGGCAGCAAAACGGAAAAATGACGTTTTTTGAAAAAAATAGCTCTGTTTTTTCCTAATTATTCGATTTGAAAATTTCAAACGGGGCTTTGAAGAGAACTTTTTGTACCATCAAGCTGCAATGCTCACTGTTTTATTCTTTTGAAAAAGTATAATTATTTTCGAGTTTTAATTTTAAAAATGTTGACAAAATAAAATTTCATAAAATTAAAGGAGAAGACAATAAAACAATTTTGTTAAAAGAATAAATGTTAATATTTTGTATTAATTATTGAAATATTATTAATAAAAAACAGTTTTATCACAAAAATGACCTCACATAATCATCAGAAACGCAATTTTCATAGAGAGTTGTTCGGTGTTCATCGCATACAGATCGGTGGTATCTTTCACACAACACATTCACTTTTTTGTCCAAAGATCTTGGACAGAAAGCGCACCTTCCACGCTTTTTCTCAGATGCTTCGCCTTGAGGTTGTGCAGATTTGATATCCAGAATATTTTCAATTGACAGTCGTAACTCTCGACGCAAGCGAGGGACCTCTAGTCTTGTGCGAAGTTGCGGCTCCACTAAGCTCATAATTAGCGATTTTAAAAAGTCTCTGCGATTCATTTGCTGGTTTGCAGAATTAAAATTGTACAAAATCATGGAGCTTATTCCACCTTGGTCGAGCATCCCCATCCAAACTCTCATCGGCCATCGCAGAGTTTTTCTTGCCGTTGTGTATTCATGACACATATGGTCAAATGTGTCAGTATCTAAGTTTGTTTTTGATGATTTTTGTAGTCCAGCCAAGTACAGCATGCAAACATTTTTTGGAACTCAATATTGTATGGTTATTTAATTATACATTGAATACATTGTTTTTAAACAAAAAAGTCAAATTGACTTACCTCCACAAAATTTATACGTATAAGGGCCTCTGGGGCTCCTGTGACCCCACGCGCTTCACTTATATTTGTCACTTCACAACGACGCACAATAAAGGCACTGGACCAAATAGGTCCCACTTCCAGAAAGTGAAAGTGAATTATGGATAAGGTCTCGGCCCAAAAACATCATCTATAACTTCATGAGCGACATTTGATTTCCATTTGGGGTAGTCAAATACCCCACGGGCCCTGTCTAGGGTTGAAAAATGTTGCTTATCTAGTTTTGTACTGCAACCCTTCAACTAAATTTTAAATTTTTGGTTCAGAAGTTATCTTTTTTATAACAAAAATTATTATTTGGTTGAAAATTTATGATTTTGGGTTAAAATTTAATTGTTCTGTTGAAAATTAATCTTTTTGGATTGAAAATATTCAACAACTTGGTTCGTAAAAGTTCAACCTTTTTGTAGAAAATTATTATTATTTTTTTTAATTTAGAATTCAGCAATTCCTGTTGGCGAGTTTTATATTTCTTGACTAAAAATTATTTTTGGTTGAAAAATAAACTGTATTGTTGAAAATTCGTCTTTTTTGGATTAATTCAAGTGGTATTTCTCCCGAGGCTTCAATTATTCATCACAAATATATATTAAACAAATGCCCCAAAAACTGGCAGAATTTTTTTTAATAAGTTTTCTTGAAAGCAAATCAATACTGATATTGAGTCAAGTTTTTTTATCTGAAAATTAAATTTATAATTGTTATAAACGCTTCATTAAATAAATATGCAACTGTAAAAGCTTTGTACTTGAGTATGTGTTTTTCTCACTCCAACTATTATGATAGTAGCTCCTCATTGGTATTGTAAGAAAAATTTTTAGCAAAAATGTAATAATTACTATTTTCAATAGCAAATAGTATAAACAGATGACAAAAAACGAACATTTCTTCGTAGAAAAAAAAAATTTCAACGTTTAAATTACTTTTTCCGTGAAGAAATGTTAATTTGTCTTATTCGTTTATACTATATGTTATCAGCAGTGATAATTGTTAAATTTTCGCGAAACTTCTTCCTTAAAATATCAATCCTAAGATACTATGATAACAGTTGGAGTAAAAAAGAACTTATTCAAGTACACAACTTTTACAGTTGCGTATCTATTTGATAAATTGTTTACAAATATTATGAGATTAATTATAAGCTTAAAATCTTGATTAAGTATCAGTGTTAACTTTCTTTTATCATAACTTATTAAGAAAAAAAAGGCCACGAATAAACGTTTCTTTGGGGAAATTGTTTAATGTATTAGTTATAAACAATTTAATATATTCACTTTCAACTAATTTTTGTAGTTAAAAATCATTTTTAAGCAGTTTCATTAGTGTTCAGAGAGAAAGAGGAGATGAAAACATAGAGAAAGAAATTAAAATTGAATATTTGTTGAACACTGTGCGGCTGCATGATTTGTATTTGGTTTAATTTATTATTGAGATATTTGATTGCTCTTCTTTTTTCACCTAACAATGAACTATTAACACCTTAAGAAATAATAAATTAATCTTTCCTTTTAAAATTTACCGCTTAAGTGCCGTCGACTGAATGGTGGTGCCACACCACGGAAATTTTTGAAGCACATTTAGGCAAGCATTCCACGGACATCAAACGAAGAAAGAAGGTTTAACGATTAACGGATTGCGTTTTAGCCTCGTGAAGACGTATTAATTTTTCTTTTTTACGCGCAAAATTTGCACTGAACATGGGAGACTCAGAGAAACTGGCTTTGTTGCACGCTGTATAATTCATACGTCCAGGGTATTTCATGGTCAGCCATTTTAATGTCCCTTATTAGTACACATGGTCCTAAGGTTGGTAGCACTTGTACTTTCAGCCAGTCTCCGAACACATTCAAAATAATACTGGCAGTACTAGTACTTAGAGATCCTCAAGCAGTGGCGGATTAGGACATTTCGCCGCTCTAGGCAGCGCTGAAAAATTGCCGCCCTTCCCCGACCTTTTTTTACTCACTTAGTTTTGTTAACATATAGGTAATGTGTATATTAGAGGATATAAGATTCAAGGTAAGTGATGATTAATAATATAATTGAGAATATTATTTGGAACATCATTTATTCGTTCTGATTCCTTTTTTGCCATCGTTTCTACAATACTTATTAATACTAATATGATCTAATGAACAACTTTGTCACGTATGGTTACGAAAATCATTTTTACATGTTCTTACGCAGTGCTTTTCGAACTGCAAAATCATGAATAATCTCATCGCAATCTATTAAACGTAAAATTTTTGCCTCTATAGATAATAATGCCAAAGAATTTAAGCGAATTGACAAAGGGTTGACCTCAAATAATTTTTGATCCGCTTCAAACAAGAAAACGATCTCTCTCCACTGCAATTCGTGACAGCCATGCAGAGAAACATTCTATATGCAATGTCAACACTTGGAAACACTGTATCAAGACTATTTTTTTTCAAAAATTCAAAAGTTTCGATTGGCGTTAGCCGCTTCGAATTTTGTTGATCTCAATCAAGATAAGCTTTGAAATGGATAAGTTCATCATCCATTGATGAGAGAGAGATCCTTCGAGAGAGCTCAGGTGTTCGGGTCCGTGTTTTAAAGTCCGTGGCTCTTCAAGTCTCAATTCAATTCAGTGATTTCCCGACTCGATCGTCTTCCGGTGTTGCGGGAAGTGACGAGTCGGATGACGTATCACCTCCGGTCGCGTCGGGATCGATCGTTCGGTGAACGATCGTGGTCGTAGCTTCCGGAGGCTACATCTGTGCCAATTTTCACCAACAACCAAAACCTTTTTTTGGACTCCAAGGGAGTGGTCCAATGGATGTGCTCGGGGACTCGTATGCCGAACTCAATCGGTAATAGGTATTTACGACTTTGACATGACCGAGCATGGTTCCTTCGCTATGCCACGCCAGTCCGTCATTAATTCAAAACATTTTTGGCGTCATTTGAGGCGTCTGGGTCTTCTTAGCTTGAACTGATCTCGTATCGAAACCTTTGTCACGTTTCTTTGCGAAATTTGCAAGAAATTTTTTAAATAAATTTTTTTGCTTTTTCCCGAATATCAGCATTATCCAAATTTCCCAAATCAATAAGAACAGAAAAATTTTCGAAGATTTTCTCATATTTCCGGCACCTTTCCCCTAAATCAGACAACAAATTGTCAAAAATAACATTGTATGTGTTGATTCTAAAGTGATCTTTTTCGAGCAATGTCACCTCTCCTGTTCTTGTTTCATCGTCGTATATTTTTTTTCGTTTCACTCTGCAAACAAGTGTTTTGTACTCTTGGCTGACTGAAAAATCAAATACTTTTTTTTTAATAGTCAAAGTCGTCACGTGCATCACCCACACTCTTGATGAGACTTTTATACAGTTGAACTACTTCACTGAGGTTAGTTTGCATGGATTGCAACTTTTTGCTCACTGAATTGAATCTCAGAAGAATAAAAACTCCTCAAACATAGCATAACCGCTATCTCCAATGATTCGAAACGATTTCGAATCCCTTTGGCTTCACTTCCCAGTGGGCACAAAACCATGAACATCCTAAGAACGTCCTTGGTACGTTCCTAGGACGTCCAATGTCAGTCCAAACAACGTCTCTAAGACGTCTAATGCGTCTAATGTATAAGACGTCTAATGTCCTAAAGACGTCTTATAGACATAGGACGTTCTCCGGACATCTTTCGTACTGACATTAGACGTCTTAAGAACATCCCTAGGATGTCCAAAAGACATGTTTTAAAAGACGTCTTAGGGATGTACCGAAAACGTCTCTAGGACATCCTTAATTTTTTTTTCCACTGGGTTCGTGTTACAGCTTTTTGTGAAACATCGTTTTTTATAGCTGACCAACGTGTTACTGACAGAGATTTCACAGAAATTCTTTTTGATTTTTTGCAGTAAGATTGGAGAATATCCCAGCGACTCATAGATGCTGTGAAAACGTTATATAAACTTTGAAGATCGTTGAAGTAATCAGCAGCTTTTGAACAACTTTCAACTGCATGAGTGCCAACTAAATTTAGAGAATCGGCACCACAAGGAAGGTATTCGGTATATTTGTTGCGATTTTTTATGTTTCCAGCGGAGTCGGCTCGTATGCTTTCAAAGAAAACATTTGATTTTCAACAACCCAAGTAGCATTATATCTAGTGTGAGCGTTAAATATTCGCCGCCCCCCCAAATCTGCCGCGCTAGGCAGCTGCCTACCTTTCCTACCCGGTAAATCCGCCACTGTCCTCAAGGGAGAGCTGAGACGCGGGGTACTCAAATTCTGATTAGTGCCGCTGTACCGAAACTTGCTATTCTAAAAATGACGCGATTTTCAAATAGAGTGTTCATGCCACAACAGATTCAATACAAAATAAAGAGAATATCATTGAATTAAACATTTAAAATAAACGAAATATACACTGAAAGAAATAGTTTGAGGCTGGTAGCAATCCGAGTTTGCTTGAGAATTTCTAACTGAATTAAAAAGAAAATTGTGCTGTCTCAGCCATACGAATTTGAGCATTATCACCTACGTATAGGAAAATCATCCAGGCTAATATGGCAAGGAAAGTTTGTTTGAATGAAACAATAGTCGAGAAAAGTGTCGAATAACCAATATGATTAAAATATCCAAATATTATAGTGTAGGTACAAGCATTCTATGCCTCGGTCTCATAGCCGTATTGAACACGTAATTTTATCAACTATCTATTTGAAATAACACTGCTTTAAAGTGTTGCATTGGGCATCCGGCTGGTTGCTTGATTCAGCCATACCATCTATACCAATCGATGAGTGGTTATACATTAATTATGGATGACTTCGTCGAAAACAAACTGCTAGAATGGAATCTGGCCAAATACATACCGCAGTTTGATGGTAAGTGATAAAAATAAATAATAAACAATAATAATAAATAAATATTGTGTCAAAAATATGTTTTGTTGAATGCAATTCTGAAACACAACCTCACTATAATAGTAAGTTGGAAGCGTGAAAACTCTTAAACAAACCGTGTGGATTATTTTTTTCGTAATATTTTGTAGAGAATGAGGTGAGTGAGGAGGCTTTTGAATGCCTAACTCCAAAATTTATAGAAGAGTTGTTCTTAAATAAGGCTGGACCTATAGCCATTTTCACAAATAAGTGGCAAAAGTGGAAATCCTCCCTACTTGAGAAAGAAAATGACACTCTCGTACTTCAAACTTCAGAAACTTTGCCAAATGTAAGAATATATATGTAACTTTTGAATGGAATTACTTTTTTTTAAATATAAATATTCACTTTATTTTTTAGGCTTCACGGGCTTTCCCCTTAGCTATCAATAAATACAATTTATTCCCCTAATCGAATACATTTAAAATCAGACGGGTTCTACACTTCCATTAACAGAATCTTTGAGTGACAAAATATGTTGTGTTTCTAGAGGAAATTAGGCGAAATGTATTTTTTGATTTAATAACAAAAATGTTTCATAAAATGATGATTATCTCAATGTTAACGTTTATTAATAAAAAAAAATACTACAAAATCTGTCTTTAAAGTTACAAAGATTTTGATCTAATCCAGATTTTCAAATTTTCTTTCCAGATTTTGAGGTCCGATCAGCTGGCTCCTCAACAACGGAATATCAATATTTCTTTTATGCCAGAATTTCGGGCTAATTATGGGCTAATTTTGGGCGGTAATGCCGATTTTTGGGCTTTTGTATTATTCTGAAAAAAAATTTTTTTGGTGGAGAGCTGACTGCCCGAGCAGCTAGCACCTCCAGTACACAAAAACCTTAAAATTTTAAAATCTAATCATTCCGGAATTTCGGGCTATTTTCGGGCTCTTGAAATACCAAAAAACCAATTTCGAGAAAACAAACCCTGTCTATGACAACCAACCCTCAATTTTGAAAAATTATTTTTTTACAAAATTAGGGACTCCAGAATTTCGGGCTATTTTCGGGCTGTTGAAATAGCCAAAAACAAATTTCGAAAACACAAACCCTGTCACTGACAACCAACCCTCAATTTTGAAAAATTATTTTTTGAAAAAATAAACGACTCCAGAATTTCGGGCTATTTTCGGGCTCTTGAA
>CAKNWT010285807.1:0-11153 GCA_932066315.1 Andricus coriarius | reverse complement strand
GGGAGTCGAACGAATTTTCAGAAAATTAAAATTAACGGTCATCTAAACTTTTGTTAGGATTCAAGGAAGTTTTTTGGAAAATATCAAGCAATTATGTTTTATAGTTTTAATACCACAATTGATTTAAAATCTCAGCGCCGTCCCGTGCGCGTGCTAGCTCGTCCTGCAATATCAACGTCTGTATAACAGCAGGCGATTGGGAAGTCAAGCCGTCCACGGGACAGCGCTGAGATCTTAAATCAATTGTGACTTTAAAACTATAAAACATAACTGCCTGATATTTTTCAAAAAACTTCCTTGAATCCTAACAAAAGTTTAGGTGACCGTTAATTTTAATTTTCTGAAAATTCGTTCGACTCCCGAAGCGTTTGAAACTTTCAATATCCAATTTACGCCATGAGAAGAATAAAAATCGTTGTAAATTTTTAGTGACAATTCATTGGAATTCTATGAATACCGTTAGTTTCGTTATATGATGGTGCATATTTTCTGAAATTTTTATTACAAAATTCCTATTATTTTAGAATTTGTGGCGAGTTGAACACAAAAAAATCGTATTTTGCGATTGCAGAAAAAAGTAACATTTTCTTGATTATTTCGAAAACTAATAAAGTTATCACATTTATTTGTAGGACTAAAAATATGCGCAATAAAATTTACTATTGGGGTATGTTATTAAAAAATTAAAATTTGATCTGAAAAAGAATATGACTCTGGGGCCAACTAAAACAACGGCGTTTCGGGCGTATCCCCTTTTGATCGCCGGCGGTTCAATTGTAATGGAGGTATTTTAAAGTAAAAATAAATTTTTATCATTAAAATAGCAGCCAATATTAAGTTACATAACCTTAATGTAAATAATAAATTTATGTGATTTAATTGAAAACAATTCAAATTCAATCTTTATGTAATTCAATTTTTAGAAAAAAGTTTATCAGTAAATAGTTAATAGTAGTTCATTCATTAGTTCATAATATAAAAATCAATCAACAATATTATTCTAATTGAAACATTAAATAATTTTTATCTTATATATTTCTAAAAGTGTTAATTATTTATAATCTTTTAAACAAATTCCATGAAAACTTAAAGCATATTTGCATATAATTTTGAAGATTGAATTTAGATCATTATTTCACAACATCGTGAACCTTTTCAAAATTATGAAATTGGAATAGAGGTATTTTAAATATAAATAAACTTTTACCATACAAATAATATCCAATATTAGATTACATAACGATTTCTACTACAAACTTACACAAGATGAAGGTTAACATTTTTCATACGAAGGATTTGAACTTTTATTTTGAAAATTTAATTGATTTAGTCTAGGAGCCAGGGGGGGGGGGTGTCGTGGCCGATAGGGGTAACGGGCTCCACCCAAGTGCTTTTTATGTATTTTGACCCGCTGAACACAAATTTCGAGGGTGACTTGTCTAAAAATCAACGGTTAATTAGTTATTAACAATTCGAATGTTTAAACCGCTATAAATAGTTTATTATTAGACTTATCAACATTCTATAAACGGCCATACATTCCTTATTTCTGATTTTAATTTGACAGCTATATTGTCCGCTTGGCACGCGGGTTCGGGCTCGCGCTCCGCTCGCGCCGCTTACGCGGCTTTGTTAGTTGAATCGCGATATCTCGGGTTCTATACAATATTTGTTTAATCTGAAAAATTCTACTTGTTCATCGTGAGGTAAGGAAGGCCACTTGAATAATGAATTTGTTAATTACTAATTACCGGAACTTTTTTCGATAATCCACCTACGTGTATTTCATGTATTTTTACCCGCCAAATCCGAATTTCCAGGTTGGCTTGTCGATAAGTTAACAGGTAAATAGTTATTAACAAATTAATTATTTAAATGGCCTTCCTTACCTCACAATGAACAAGTAGAATTTTTCAAATTAAAAAAATATTGTATAGAACCCGAGATAAGGAATGTATGGCCGCTTATAGAATGTTGGTAAGTCTAATAATAAACTATTTATAGCGGTTTAAACATTCAAACTGTTAATAACTAATTAACCGTTGATTTTTAGATAAGTCACCCTCGAAATTCGTGTTCAGTGGGTCAAAATACATAAAAAGCACCTGGGTGGAGCCCGTTACCCCTATCGGCCACGACACCCCGCCCTGGCTCCTAGACTAATTGATAAACCTCTTTAAATGAAACCAGAAACTTTAAGTTTCAATATAATCAGTTCATGTATAATTAATTAGTTCACACCATAAAAAGCATTAAACAATTATTTGCATTGAAACATTCAAAATATATTTTTTCCTTTAAAATTACATTTCTATGCATTTCATTTATCAATTACTTTTAAAACTAATTCCAGAAAAATTCAATATATATATATATATATATATATATATATATATATATATATACTAATTATTCATTTCACACCATAAAAATCAATAAACAGTTATTTTAATAAAAACATTCCAATAATTTTTACTTATATTTTTCTGAACATTTAAATTAATTTTGTATTATTTAACTTAGCTTTTAAACTAATCAATAGATTATAAAAATAAAAATAAAAATAAATAATAGATTTCTGTCACTTATTAGAGAAAAATTGAAATTCATTCTATATGTGATTTAATATTATGAAAAAAATTGAACAGCTAATAATTAATCAATCAGTTTACAAAATAGGAAGCATTCGACTATAATTTTTATTAAAACATTTAAATAATTTTTAATTTACTTAATTTCTTTTAATTTGAACATTGAGTTCTGAAAATTCAATTTATTAATAACCTTTCACAACTAATTCCACAAAACATTAAAATATATGTACATATAATTAATCATTTCACAACATAAAAAGCAATAAGCAGTTATTTTCATTAGAACATTCGAATAATTTTTACTTTATATTGGTCTGAAAATCTGAATTATTAATAACCTACTAAACTAATTCCATAGAAAATTAAAATATATGTACATATAATATGGAAAGCAGAATTTAGATAGTTATTTTACAACATCGCAAAAATTACCAAAAATAAACAATTGGAAAAGAGGTATTTTGAACATACATAATCTTTTATTATAAAAATTATAACCAATATTCAATTACAAAGCCTTGAAGTATATAATACATTTATGGACCGTACTTAATTAATTAAAATTAAAATTTAATCTTTATGTAATTTAATATTGCATTAAAAATTATTCAGCTCATAATTCATCAACCTGTTCACAACATAAGGCATTGAAGTAATTCTTACTTTAATTTTCTTTCAAATCTTCACTTTCATTTCTGAAAATTTGAATTATTATTAACCTTTCATAGTAATTTGAGGAAAATCAATACATATTTACATATCATTTTGAAAATTAAATTCAGATAATCATTTCACACCATCACAAACATTGACAGAAATTACTTAGTTGGAATAGAGCTACTTTAAATGTGAATAAACTTTTATTTTACAAATTATAGCCAATGATCAATTCCATAACTTCAGAGTAAATAATCAATTTATTTACTTAATTAAAACAATTTGAAATTCAATCCTTATGTAATTTAATATTGTGAAAGAAAATGTTAAGATGATAATTAATCAATCCGTTCAAAAAATAAAAAGCATTAAACTATGACTTTCATTAAAACATTCAATTAATATTTACTTTGCATTTTTTTTTACATTTTACTTTCATTTCTAAAAATTTAATTTATTTTGAACCTTTTAAACTCAATTTAGAAAAAGTAAAATATATTTACATATATTTTGAAAACTAAACTCAGATACTCATTTTACAAAATCAGGCACATTTTAAAGATTATGTAATTGTAATAAGGGTATTATAAATATAAAAAAACTTTTATCATACAAATTATATCCAATATTCAATGATATAACCTTCAAGCAAATTATCAATTCATGTTACTTAATTTAGAACAAAAATTTAATCTTTATTTAATTGATTATCATTGAAAAAAATAATCAGCTAATAATCAAATAATCATTTCACAAAACAAGAATCCTTGAACTATAATTTTTTATTAAAGCATTCAAATAATTTTTACTGAATTTTTTTTTTCAATTTGAACTTTCATTCATGAAAATTTGATTTATTAATAACCTTTTAAACTAATTCCAGAAAATTTAAGTTTTAATATAATAAGTTAATAATTAAATCATCAGTTGAGAACACAACAAGCATTAAGCTATTATTTTCATTCAAACATACAAATGATTTGTAGATTATATTCTTCTTTAAAACTGAAATTGCATTGCTATACATTTAATTTATTAATAACGTTTCAAAATAATTCATACAAAATCAAAATAACTGTACATATAATTTTCAAAATTCATTTACGTTACTTGTTTAACAACATCACAGACATTTAAAATTATTATATAAATATAATAGAGGTATTTTGAAGAAAAATCAAACTTTTATTGTAAAACTAATAGCCCACATTCAATTACATAACCTGAAAGTAAATAATCAATTAATGCTACTTAATTAAGAAACAATTTAAATTCAATCTTTATTTAATTTGAAATTTGTAACAAAATGAATCGACTAATAATTACTTAAACTGTTTACGAGATAAAAACATCAAACTGTTATTGTCATGGAAACATTGAAATAATTTGCACTTTATATGTTTTTAAATTTTAACACTCATTTATGAATATTTTATTTATTAATAAGCTTTTTAAATAATTCCAGGGAATTTAAATTTTAATATAATCAATTAATAACAATATGTATAATGATAATTTTAAAAATTAATAATAAAATAATATTTAACAGTATTTTCTTTGAAATACTCAAATAATTTTTAATTTGTATATTTTTTTGAATTTAAAATTGCATTTCTGAAAATTGGAATTCATAATAACCTTTTATACTATTTCCAGCAAAAATTACAACGTATGTTCATATAATTTTGAAAATTGAATTCGGATAATCATTACACAACATCACAAACATTTACAGAAAATAAGTAATTGGGAAAGAGTTATTTAAATGTGAATAAACTTTTATTATACAATTTGTAGCCAATATTCAATTACATAACCTTGAAGTAAATAATCAATTTATTTTCTTATTTGAAACAAATTAAAATTCAATCTTCATGTGATTTATTATTATAAAAAAATTTAATCAGCTAATAATTAAATAATTAGTTCAGGACATGGAAAGCATTAAATAATTATCTTCATTGAAGCATTCAGATCATTTTTACCTTATATTTTTCTGAAAATTTGAATTATTAATAACATTTTAAACTTCATTCCTAAAAATTAAAATGTATGTATAAATAATTTCGAAAATTTAGTTCAAGTACTCATCACACAACATCAAAAACATTTTTAAAAATATGTAACTGGAATACGGGTATTTTCAATACACATAAGCTTCTTATAAATTATAGCATTAAGGTAGGATTAAAGTGTGGATAGGTGATAGTTTTTAAGAACTAATTTCAAGAAAAATTCTGTAAAATATGAATGTTGTAAGCAAGGCGATTTTTCAGGGCCAGCAGTCCGAAAAATAAACGTTTATCTATCAATTACATAACCTTAAAATAAATAATCAATTTATGTTACTCAATAGAAAAAAAATAAAATTCTATCTCCATGTATCTTATTATTGTTAAAAGAATTATTCAGCTGATGATTAATTAATCAGTTCACAAGATAAGAAAAATTCGACTCTAATGTTCATTAAAACATTCAAATAATTTTTATTTAATTTAATTTTGCTTTAATTTGAACTTTCATTTCTGAAAATTTAATTTATTAATAACCTTCTAAACTAATTTAAAAAAATGGTAGTTTTAATAGAATCAGTTGATAATAATGAATTAATCAGTTCACAACAAAAAAGGCATTAAACAATTATTTTCATTAAAACATTCAAATAATCTTTACATTATTATATATACATTCAATTTATAAATGATCTCTTTTATTAATTCCAGACAACATTAAAATATATGTACACATTAATTAATCATATTACAACATAAAAAGCAATTAATAGTTATTTTCAATCAAACATTTGAATAATATTTACTTCATATGTTTCTGAAAATTTGACTTGTTAATAACCTTTTACAGTATTGTAGAGAAAATTGAAATATATGTACATATAATATTGAAAGCATAATTCTGATACTAATTTCACCACATCTCAAAAATGTGCTAGAATTATACAACTGGAATTAAATTTTAAATTATAATTAATTAATCTGTTCACAACATAAAAAGAATTAAACGGTAATTTTCATTTAGGCATTCAAATAATTTTTACTCTACATTTTTTTTCAATTTTCACTTTCATTTCTGAACATTTTATTTATTAGTAACCTTTTATTGTAATTTGCAAAAAAATTGAAAAATATTTACATATAATTTCGAAATTTGAATTCTGATAGTCATTTCACAATATCGCAAATATTAAAAAAAAAATATATATATATAATTTTAATGAAGGTATTTCAAATAAAAAATTTACTTTTATTATACAAATCATAGCCCATATTCAGTTGCATTACCTTAAAGTAAATAATAAATTAGTGTTACAATGGAAAACAATTTAAATTCCATCTTCATGTGATTCATAATTATTAAAGAATTTAATCAGCTTACAATTAAATAATCAGTTCAGGACATAAAAAGCATTAAATAATTATGTTCATTCAAGTATTCAAATAATTGTTACCTTTTATTTTTCTGGAAATTTAATTTATTAATAACGTATTAAACTAAATTAAGAAAAAATAAAACGTGTGTACACATAACATTGGAAATTTAATCTAGATATTCATTTCACAAGATCAAAAACATTTAACAAATTATGTAACTGGAATAGGGGTATTTTTAATATGAATAAACTTCTATTTTGCAAATTATAGCCAATATTCAATGGCATAACATTAAATTAAATAAAAGATTTCTGTAACTTATGAGAGAAAAATTGAAATTTATTCTTTATGAAATTCAATGTTCTGAAAAAAATTAATCAGCTAATAATTAATTAATCAGTTCACAAAATAAGAAGCATTCAACTATAATTTTTATTAAAACATTAAAATAATTTTTACTGTACTTAATTTTTTTTCAAATTGAACTTTCAGTTCCGAAAATTAAATTTATTAATAACATTTCAAACTTATTCCAGAAACTGTAAGTTTTAATAGAATCAGTTAATAATTAATTGATCAGCTTATAACATAAAAAGCATTACACAATTATTTTCATTGAAACATTCAAATAATTTTTACATTATATTCTCCTTTAAATTTTAAATTTCATCTCCATACATTCAATTTATTAATAACCTTTTAAAGTAATTAAAACAAAAAAAACTAAAACATAGGTACATATCATTTTGAAAATTGAATTCAGATAGTCATTTCACAACGTCACAAGCATTTGAAAAGATTATATAATTGCAATAGAGGTATTTTTAAGAAAATATAAGCTTTTATTATAAAAATAATAGCCCATATTCAATTTATTACCTTGAAGTAAATAATCAATTTATGTTATTCAATTGAAAAACAATTTAAATTCATAATTTACTTAATTTAAAGTTTTTAACAAAACTAATCGTCCAATAATTAATTAAACTGTTTAAAACATAAAAATGATGAAACTAATATTTTCATTAAAACATTCAAATAATATTCACTTTATATATTTTTTTTCTTTTATTTCTGACAATTTGAATTATTAGTAACCTTTTGAACTAATTCCAGATAATGTAAGTTTTAATAGAATCAGTTAATAATTAATTAAATTACATGTGTAAAGTTGATAAAATGAAATGAAAGCTTTTCACAGGGTTGCTACTTAATCCTAATTTCGAAATTCCCTGACTTTTCCCTGGCCAATTTTTCATTTTCCCTGATCGAAAGAAAACATGTAACGAGTGGGTCACGTGGACAAGCTAGTCCTCAATTTTTCTTTCCCAACTTACGTCCAAACGAAATAAGATATCGCTCTGAAAGTTTGGAAAATGAAAAAAGGAGGCAATAAAGTACTTGTCTCTGCTATGTTCGGTGGATATTTTGAAAAAAAAAAATTTCGAAGAAAATAAAACAATTTTACCTAAGAACATTTTTGCTTTAAAAAATAGAAAAATCAACATAATACGATTATTATACTTAACAGCGAAAAATAAAGAATAAATAATTACCATACTAACACCCTCAGTCTGATATTTTATTGTACTGGCATAATTGATAATAAACATAATAATACGAAATAATTGTTTTGATACACAATACATAATAAAGGAAAATAATATGTAAGTAAAAGAATCGGGTTACTTTCTTATCGTGAGTGGTTTAAAATATTTCCAAGCATGTGAAGCCTTTTTCAGCAATACAACAGAAAGAAAATCTACTGCGCATGTGTGAGACACAGGCGTTAAGAATTTTATCCGCAAACAGGGATGAATTAAATAGTAATTAACTGTTATAAAATAATTGATTAAAATCCGCGAAAAAGTGGGAACATTTTTTTGACCTCCCTAGTGTACCTGCAGAACAGAAAGAGTTCACTTTGTCTGCTGTTGCTAAGAGTCAATTTTTGACAAAATGCAGGCAGAGACTAACCTATATTTTAATATTAGGTCATGTGTAAAAAATTTTATTAAATTTTCCAATGATGTAATTTTATCCATGCCTCAATCTTCCAATTATGTAATTTAATCCATATCTCAATATAAATATTATTTTAATTGAAGTCGAAATAATTTTTGATGTTAAGCTGAATTTTTTATTAAACTTATTAATTGTAGTATTTGAGTAATTTTATTTAGTATTATAATAGAAAAAAAATATTGAAGTAAGATGAAAGTAAAGTTATTGATGAATGATTCTGCGTTGCTTAAATCTTCAATTAAATGTGTGTTTTCTCCTTGTGAGTGCCATTCAAATTGACGGGCCGTTCAAAGTTATGGAGCGATGGTGAGGGAAGCCAGGAATCCGGCTGGTCGGATCCATTCGTGTAGCTTGTGGTGAACACTAAAGTCACGCATTGACGTTACAGCGCATGCTCTGCGAGTTAAACGTTCCCGTTTTCCGTGACTTGTAGCTTGTGGTAAACCATACAGTCACGTGGTGACGTTACTGCGCATGCTCTGCGAGTTGAACATATCGTTTTCCGCTATCCTACGTTCATTAGCGTATCATTTAATACAACATGGTGACTATCACGATCTGGACCAATGGAGGTTACCTGTTTTTATATGAAGGATAAAGAACAGAGACACAAAAAATTAAGATCAAATATTGGGGACCCGACATGCACGAATAAATACCTCAGCAAAACAAGGATATGAAGGAACTTATTGGGTCCATACAAATGTACTTGCACCGTAGCCGATAAACACCTTTATATATTTAAAAATATACTCAATTATAAATTAAATTACAAGTCCTTTACATAAAAAAACTGAAGTGATGTAAGCTATGTGAGAGCCAATTAACTGAAAATTACTATTTGGTATTAATTCGTAGAAAATCCCTTTTATATATCGGCAGGAACTGTTTACATAAGAACGCGACCTCTTTACTTAGCTCAAGCAATCAATTATAGAAATTTACCTTTACTTCACATTAAGATGTAATGTACAGAGGCAAAGTAAATTAAGATCAAATATCGGAGATCCGATAAATATGGATATATAACTCAGCGACACAAGGATATAAAGGAACTTATTGGATCCAACAAAATGTACTTATACCACACCCGATAAACACCTTTACATATTTATTAATATATTTAATTAGAAATTAAATTAGAAGTGATTTACACAACAAAAATTACGTTGTGTAAGGTAAGTGAATATCAACTGACAACTGAAAATTACTATTAGGTATTAATTTGTAGAAAACCCCTTTTAGATTGAAGTCGCCTTCAGCCCACGTTGCCGAAAAGTATTATATTTTTTTAAAGTTTTTATCGTTGTAAGAAAAACTATTGTAATTACTCCGTGACCTTCTAACGCAAAATTTCACGTAGAATCCGAATTTCAACAAGTTAAATGTTCATCTTCCTTATTTTAATTTGTTTTTCTTCCATGATACGGAGAGGATACGATGTGGATACTTTAAGGATACGCTGTAGCGTATCCGTTCTGTTCATTCGGTACAGGGTGTCCACGCTGGGGCTTCCAAAAAGTATCCAACCCGCCATACACGGCCATAAGGTTAGCATTGTCGTGTGAGAGAGGTTGCATAATTTTTGGTAAGCCCCATCGTGGACACCCTGTATATTTAAAAACATATTTAATTAGATATTAAATTACAAATGCTTTACGTAACAAAAATAACGTGATGTAAGGTACGTGAATGCCAATTTACAACTGAAAATTACAGACCCGATAAAAATGGATATATAATTTAGCGATACAAGGATATCAAGGAAATTATTGGGCCCATCAAAATATACCAAGTGGTTATGTCAATCTAAGATTGACAAGAAAGAACCTAAATATTAACAAACCTTGCCTTTTTTCGGTTATGTCTGAATTCCTAATTTTTAAGAAGTATATAAAGGTTTTAATTGGGTTCAGTTTGAACACGCACAGAACTTCATAGGGTACGGTTTCTTAGTTGATGTGAATTATTGTAGGTTCACAAGGGGGTTACAAATTTTTCCAACAATACGAAATATTGTAGCATCATCAATATAATATTGCGTACAGCTTGTGTTACTCGTTGGGTCTCCAAGCGGTAATGGAAATCCATGATTTGAAAAACGGAACCTGGATTGTAACAAAATCTGTCTCAGTTTGTAATTTTTGAGACGTATATAAATGTTTATATTGGGTTTAATTTGAACACGTAAAGATTTTTATACGGTACATTGTCTTAGTCGATGTGAATACTTGTACGTGCACAATGTGGTTGTCAAATTTGAGAATTTTCAGTTTGATTTAAAAATTTATCTGCTTTAACAGAAATTACATCTTTCTTGGATAAAAATGCAACTATTTGGTGGAACATTCAACCATGTTGTTTAAAAGTCATACTTTTTGCTTGAAAATTCTGCTGCTTTGTGGAAAATTTTACCATTTCATAGAAAATTTCTTCTTGTTTAATTTTAATACTTTGATGTTAAAAGAGAACTGAAATATTTTCTGGA
>CAKNWT010285794.1:0-21764 GCA_932066315.1 Andricus coriarius | reverse complement strand
CGTCGTAACAATTGTTTGTTTCATTTCATGTTGAATATCTTTCTCTCGTTATAAGTTTTCCTCCTTGTTAAATTTCTGTTTTTTGTAATAAACTATTTAACTGTGCAAATAACAATCATAATTATTTTACCAAATAATTCCACAAAAAACAGTCGCGAAAATAGTATTACGAGAAAAGCCATCAGCTCACACAATGGCCACTAGGCAGGTTGGTTAACTTCGTCATGGCTTTTCTCTCTCATAAAAAAATACATTTTAAATGCTCCAAGGAGCACTTTATGCTCCTCTCTTAATCAGCAGTCAATAAAATTTCATGAAATTTCTCTTGTTTCGGGCGCGAAATAAAATGTTTCATATGAGTGCATGCGATTATTTCTACACACAGAAAGAAAATCCGCTAATGTGACAGGGATCCTGGGTTACAATAGCGACAGCATAGTATTTTCTGTTATCAATCTTTCAAGAACTTTCAGTAGAGTCTTACAGGATTTTCTGTAAATATTACAGAAAACACATGGTGTAAGAATAGAAGACTGATTCTCCTCCGTGTTTCGTCGACCATGAAGGAATAGTAAGGAGTAGTATGTCCATAAAAAAGAAGTGGTCTTAAAATCCTCCAAAAATTAGGAGAGAGAACGACAATAGTGCAGTCACACGCGCAGCCATGAAATACTGAAATCACGGCTGCGCGCCATGCTCCACTAATAAGGGCCAGTTCCACCAACCTCGGTTAAATCATTGGTTAACTAACAGCCGGTCAAAATGAACGCTATACGCCATATTTAACCGTCAATTATCGGTTTAACCGAGGATCAACTTTTTAACCGAGGTTGGTGAACCCGGCCCTAAGAGAAGCAGATAGTAACTTTCGGATATTGCCAGTTCCACTTTCGTCTACCTTCACCCATGGGAGATATCAATACTTACTACTCCTTCATGGGTACGGCACTGACTCAATATATATTTTTCCCCAAGTATTTATGAACGAAAGAAAGAAAACTTGTCAAATATCCGGGGTTTCGCGAGATCCTCGAATCAATAAAATTTGGAGGAATGAAGCCTTTTGCTGAGACAATAATTATTTTTACGGAAATTATAAATTTTTCGAAAGAGAGAAGTCTTTGGATAGCAGAAGACAGCATTTGAACGGCGAGAACCGTTCGCAAATTTCTTTTTTTACTCATAATTCTGACATCACAGAAGCATTTTCAGGCCTCATCATACATCCGAAAACCCACAACTCGATGATGGTGAACGTCAATTTTGCGAAAGACGTCGCGAAATGGAGAAAACTAGATAAAAAATTGAGATGTCCTGTGTATGTGAAGACCATAAGACTGTAGTTGTAAGCAGCAAAGCAAACACAGCATGCAGCAGACCACCTATCAAATTCGCGCTCCAATGCTCTGAAGTTCGAAACACACATTGCCACTCGCGAACTCGCGAGTCCAGGCTCCGTGTCTCAGCGGCAGATTTCAATTGAGAAATAAAAATAAAAAATGGGAATACAATTGACTACAAAATATTGAACTAGTTTTTGCATACATCATCTGCAAATGCACCAATTTTATAGATAAACCAACTTATGATTGTATGTAAATTTGTAAATTTATTAATTTACCCAGATGGAAATTATAATTCGAAAATTTTGAAATTATAAATTATAAATTTATCAAGTCACCCAGCAATAAAAATCAAAAACACCAAATTCGAATTCTGAAATTTCCAAATCAGGCTTCCTCCAAATTTATTTATAAATTCCAAATTTATGAAGTCGCCCAACTGTTATTTTTGATATTACAAAATTTTCCACATTGATAATTCCAGTATTAGAAAACTGGCAAGTTGCCACTTTTCTTTATGAATTATAAATTTATCATCAAGTCACCCAACAATAAATTCCAAAACCCTCAAATTCGAATACCGAAATTTCCAAATAAGGCCCTCTGCAAATTTATTTCTAAATTTCAAGTGTATAAAGTCGCCCAATTGTTATTTTTGATATTACTAAATTTTCAACATTGATAATAATTAATAACATGGAAATTATAAATAAATTTGCAGGAGGCCTAATTTGGAAATTTCAGAATTCGAATTTGGAGTTTTTGAAATTTATTGCAGGGTGCCTTGATAAATTTATAATTTATAATTTCAAAATTTTCGAATTATAATTTCCAACTGGGTAAATTAATAAATTTACAAATTTACATACAATAATAAGTTGGTATATCTATAAAATGGGTGCATTTGTAGATGATGTATGCAAAAACTAGTTCAATATTTTGTAGTCAATTTTATTCCCATTTTTTATTTTTATTTCTCAAGTGAAATCCGCAGCTGAGACTCGAAGCCTGGACTCGCGACTTCGCCAGTGGCGATGAGTGTTTCAGACATTGGAGCGCGAGTTTGACAGGTGGTCTGCATGCCGTGTTTGCTTTGCTGCTTACAACTATAGTCCTATGGTCTTCACATATGCATGAAATTTTAATTATGTACCCAGTTTTCTCCATTTCGCGACGTATTTCGCAAAATTGAAGTTCACCAACATCAAGTTGTGGGTCTTCGGATGTATGATGACGCCTGAGAATACTTCTCTGATGTCAGAATTGTGAGTAAAAAAACAAAATTTGCGAACAGTTCTCGCCGTCCAAATGCTGTCTTCTGCTATCGAAAGATTTCTCCCTTTCGGAAAATTTATAATTTCCGTAAAAATAATGATTGCCTCAGCAAAAGGCTTCATCCCTCCAAATTTTATTGATACGAGGATCTCGCAAAAACCGCGTATATTTGACAAGTTTTGTTTCTTTCGTTTTCAAATACTTGGGAAAAAATATATATTGGGTCAGTGCCGTACCTATAAAAAAAATCCAAGTCGGATTTAACCAACACCCTTAAATTATGAAAACCGATTCAATATTCGTTCTGAAAACGAACGAAAATGATGTTTTATAAAGTCAGGTCCTTTGCATGAGCAATGTGAATTACAGCACTACTAAGATAGTTTTGAAAATTTGTTTTTGCAACACCTCCATAAAAAAGTCTCTTTGCAGTACAACCTACAGATTCTACAGGCAATGAAGGAGGCTTAATGGAGAATAGATATAAAATGAACAAAGTAATGCAACCGAAAATAAGCACATTTTCGTCGTATGAAGATAGTTGCAATGCTTCCCGAGTATGCAGTATGGCGTAAGTGTGGCACGCGTATTAAAATGGCAGCTATATGTTGACATTATTTATCACTGCAATATGAATGCGATTTACATAGATGGATATGTTGTTATTTACATAAAAGCAGATTTATATAATTATAATAATTTTATTTATTGAAAAGTATCTGTGATTGATGTATGTGTAATTGAAGTGATCCTGCAATGGACGAGGTAGGTACTTTATAGAATTTATTGCACAAACGAATCGCAGTAAACATATCAATAATAAGTATATAACTTACCAGTTTTAAATGTTGTACGCTTACACATCACAGAACTGATATTAAATTTTCACTTGAATATAACAGTTTTTACATGGCTCAACAAAATGTTTAAACGATTTAGGAATTTTGTATGTTTGTTTGAGCCTTGAGGTTATATTGACACGAACCATGATGGTGGCCATCGATACGTGTGCCACACTAGCGCCGCAATCGAGAAGATCTAGCATTTCGATGCATTACGTACATGCGACAGAAAAATGCTCGTTTTTGCTGAAGTCAATTTACAGGACTATGGTAGCCTTACGTCTATTTTCCATGGGAGGCTTTCTCCCACTATTCGCCAAAGCCTCTTCTCGATTCCTGTACATGGCGTGCAAAAGAGACTTCCCATGCAGGTGTGACAAAAAATAGATATCAGCACTCGTGTGCGAAGATGGCAATGCCTCACTCGTGTGAAGGCGCAACACTCGCCACTCGGACTGATCTTCGGTTACCAATGGTTTCTCAATTCATAGAAACCAAATTTTTAAGAAAACGGAAAATTCATGGCATTTGTCATAAGGTGTGAAGCTGTCTCAAATAAAAATCATTTCAGTATTACTTTTTCCATGAATGAAGCAATCTGCTGGTATCAATAGATAGATGATAATATATTTTTTCTGCGTAAAATGAAAATAATTTTTTATTTTACCTTCCTATTAATATTATTCTATAATCGTATGTGAAACCATTTTCAAGTGGAAATGTTTGAAGTATTAGTTAGAATTAGTCAAAACACCTGCCGCTGGCGAAAGCAAATCCTAATTCGTTTCCAAAACTACTTTTGACCGAACATTGAAAAAATCCTTTTTCTATTTTCTCGCGTATGGACTGTGGCGCTCTAATTATCCCTTTCCAGCCAGAGTTTTTTTTCATTCTGTACAAATAGAAATTTTAAAACGATGAACCCATAACAAAACTTTTTCGAATCAAAAAATGAACTCTTTTGTTCATTTGTCCTCTTCGGCTAAGGTTTCTATTATTGCTACTTCTTCAGGCGAATAAGTATTGAAAAACGGTTCCATAAAAAAACTTTTTTGTGTGGAAATTATTGCCAAGTTGATTTTGATACTTGCTGTTTTGTGTTACGGAATTAAATATTATAATGAGATTATGTATTTTCAAAAGCAGTTTTACCTTGAGTTCAGCAAGAGAGGTTCGCCATTGTCAAGAGGGAAAAAGAAAAATAGTTTGTATGCTACACATTTTGTGCAATAAACGTCATGTTATGCATACTTGAGAAGAGGTAATAACATTATTATAATCTTTCTGGAGGAAAAATAAAAACTTTCAGCTTTAGCAGTAAAACCATACAGATGTATAAGAAAAGGAAATGAAAGGAGAATAGTCTATTGTATTTTATTTTTCTTCTTCCTTAGTTTCACAGCGAGGATAGCCGATTTAGAAAATTTAGCGTAAATTTTGATGACGGGGTCCCAGAAACAAATATATCAAAAGGCTCGAGTACATTATATGCTCTTAGCACCACAGAAGCAGCTTTCAAACTTCGTGGTTTGTTGCGCCATAGGGTCCACTTGGAGTACCTAATAATTTATCAGGTACAGCCAGATAATATATTTAGCGTGAAACTTTATAAAGGGGATGGACTCCTGATGGCTCCACGTATCTTGAAATCCAAATAGACAAAAAGGAATTTTTACTCTTGACATAATCGGATTTTCAAAGCAATACAAAATTAATTTAATTTTTCATAACAATATAAAGTTCAGGGCATTTGAAGACAGCAGCAATGTATAATTTATAACGAAGACATTTAAGTTGTATGTATGTATATTTATTGCCTCTAAGAATACAAGATTCTGCGGCAAGGGAAGGCCACTATTACAAAACGATAAAATTAAGATAAATATCAAAATAAAAGAAAAGTTATAATGTCGTATGTATACCAATGTTACGCAAGTAATGGTTTCTAATGGGCGAGTAGATTGAACATTTGGCGAGGATGTGTAAGAGATCTTCATTTTCTCTTAGATTACATAACTGGCAAATCTGTTGTGAATCGATTACAGTTGTTCCAGCTTTAGAGGTCAACTTAGTGGTGAATCTGGAGGAAGTTCTTAGTTGAGCGAAAATGCGCTTAAAAAGGAAAGGAGCTTTGAATAGCAGATATTGCTGCGGTAGTGCATCATTGCGTAAAATTTTACTGTATACATAACTAAAATTACTGCCCGCTCCCTCCAAACATCTAATAAGTTGACCTAGCCAGTTATATTTAACATTTTTGCTGTTTGCGGTTTCGACTAGTTTTAGCATACAAAGTTTAGGATAGCGCGAGTCTTCCAGATCGAAAATCTTCGCCGCCCAATTCAGCGCCATTTTTAATATTTGGTATGATACACAGGGTAGACCTAGTTCCAATCTGACAACGAAGTCAGGCGTATTTCTGGGTAGGCGCAAAAGATTTTTGAAAAAACGGACTTCAGATTTTTCGAAGACATCTAGATAATTTAATCCGATAATGTGGGCCTAATACAATAAGGAACTCTTTATAATAGAGTCATGAATTTTGATAATGAAAGACCATGAGGAGCACTTAGTTCTAGTTAGAATATTGAACGCCGAAGCTGAGCTGTATGTCGCTGATCCGACCTTTCTTGAATATAGTGTATTTGGTTTTGTTGTTATTAACTGTGACTTTGTTTATATTACAATCCTCTTGGAGAGCATTGAGTTTTCTAATTGCGTCTATTTTAGATTCTGCAAAAATAATTAAGTCATCCGGAGAAGGGAAAATGTTACAATTTGTTACATGGAAGGATTGAATATATGTATATCATTAAGCTATTTCCCTTTCGGCGAGCCTCTAGGGGTAAGCGTTACACTACCCGATACGGGTAGTGTTTTTTAGGTGGATTTGTAGTAAATGGGCTCACCACACCTACGACCGCCAACAGCAACGCAGTAGTATCAGACGGTCATCCATCCAAGTACTAACCGCGCCCAACACTGCTTAACTTCAGTGATCTAACGGGAACTGGTGCTTCCAGCGTGGTATGGCCGTTGGCATATATACTGTTAGGTAATATTTTTAACAAGTCAATCTTATAGAAAATTCACGTACCCAAAATTATTATATATCACGTTAAAGTTTAGTAATTTTACAATTATATATTTTGATTCTTTCCATCATTCTGTAAAAAAATATGCATAAAAATAATAAAAGTTAAAAAAAAAAAACAGATTTTTGTTTGTTTCTTTGCGACTCTTCCAGGGGAAACTCAAAACGAAGTTTAATCACAATTTTTTAGATTACTATTACTCGAAAAATTAATCAACATTTTTTAAGTTTTTTGAGTTAAGGTAAGACATTTGAAAAGATTCCAAGAGATTTCAGATGATGTCAGTAATTTAAGGTATTTAAAGGCCTCTTATAAGGCATTTGAATTATTTTTTCAGGATCTTATAGATTTTCATAGAACTTAAAATATTTCAATACATTTCAAGGAATAGCATGAGATTTGATTTAATTTCACGGGATTTCAAGGAATTTTATAATATTTAAATGAAATTTTGAACAACTTATTTACAAGAATTAAGGTATTTCAAATATTTGAAGAAATTTTAAAATATTTGAAGGCATTTTTAAAGATTTTTAAAAACTTGAAAGATTTTAAAGAATTTGAAAGATTTTAGGATATTTTGAAATATTCAAAGTAATTTCAATAGATCTAAAGAGATTGCAAAGAATTTAGGGTAATAACAAAGGCTTTAAAAAAATGTGTTGCGATTTTAAAGCATGTATTAGAATTTGAGAAGATTTAGAAGAATTTTATAACACCTATAAGGTTTTAGGATATTTTAGAAGATTCCAACGGATTCTGAAGAAATGTTAACGGTTCTTATAAGATTATTATCAAGGATTTATCTCAATTTTAAGGGATTTTAAAGCCTCTTAATATGGTATATTAATTAATTTTCCAGGATCTCAAAGGATTCTATAAAACTTAAAATTTTGCAAGGAATCTTAAGGCAATTCAAGGGCTTTTATAATATTTTAATTAGCTTTCAAATAAGAGTTTATTTTTAATATTTCAAGGTTTTTATAAAATTTTTAAAAAAATTACAGGATTGTACACAATTCGAAAGATATGAGAATATTTTTAATTGTATTTGAAGGAATTTCACAAGATTTCAAAAATTTGTTTCGGGACTTTAAAAGATTTTAGGATATTTTAAAAGATTTCAAACAATTTTCAAGAGCTTTACAAAATTGCATATAGTTTTAATAGATGTTGAAGGATTGGACATTTTTTCGGATATTTTAAATAATTCCAAGGTTTCAGAAGACTTGAAAGATTTGAAGAGATATTAAAATATTTCATTCTTAAAGGTATTAGGGTATTTACAAGAAAGTATTCATAAACAAAAAAATTTTAAATTACTACTGCCCATAAAATCAATAATTCTTTTGCACTATTTACTAAATACGCTCTTAAATTTAGTGGTCTACTTTTCTAGATTTGACGACAGATTAAGCAGAAAGTAAGAATATCTAAAATCTTCAGTAAAGGGTTTCGATCTCCTGAAATTTTGTTAAAAATATAAACTTAACTGATTTGGTAAAAGATCTGAGAAAATATTACATTTTATTAGCGTTTATTATGATCGTAATTGTGCTTTAAAATGTTTAGGTTATTTTAGGTAATGTTTAGCTTGTATAAAAATATAAAATAATGGATAATCAATATTAAATAAGTGGAAATGTGAGGTAGTAATTTAAAAAATGTAAAAAATGAAGTTTTTTATGAATATGTTTCTGTTAGATGACATAGATTTCATACGTTCTAATTTCCGAGGGGTTTATAGTTCCTTTGTTGTTTGTTCCATATTGTTTTAATTTCCTTTCTTTTCATTTTAACATAACTTCTAATTATTTGATAATTCGGGTGTATCGGGTAGTAATTAACTAAATTGTATTTAATAAGACATGGCTGAAAATATTTGGAAAAATTATGTAACATAGTCGTGCGAGGGAGGGGGGGGGGCCACACCACTTTGTTACGACTTATTACATACGGGTGGGGAATCGTCAAAAATGGGCAAAAAATTTGTTACGTGATATATGGAAGGCTCCTTATTGAAATTAACAAAATTTGTATGTAGAGAAGTTGCAATCTCCGGAAGCTACGATCATGGTTCCTTAAAGCAACCAATCCCGACGCAACTGGAACGTTTACGTCATCCACTTGTGCTCCTTCTGTCCTAGAAGGTAAGCAAGAGCGGGAAATTTACGCGAGAGGACATCGTTCAACACTGTTCCTTAGAGTCAGATCTCTAGCCGCGGCTGACCTTACGCGGCAGACGGGACAGTCGGAGATAAAGGTTTCACCTCTGGATACTTTTTTAGAGCTACCAATCTTTATGGAACGTTATGAGGAACAGTTTTGACGGACCATATGAAGTGATCCCAGAAGAACAGCCTTTTGCATCCGGTTTGCGATGGAATGAGCCTGACGCTGGCAAGCCGGAATCTTGTTGAGTTGGCTAAGAAATAATGCTTTCATACCTCCAAGACAGCCGATTATGAGAACTACAAGATGGTCTTTGTAGCCTTGATACAGCCTGCTCAGCTCAAAAAGAAGTGCTTGATATTTCGCCCGTTTTTCTTCCTCCTTTGCCGTGATATTACCATCGGATGGTGCCCAGAATTCAATCACGTAAATGATCTTGGTCTTCAGATCTTGAAGGACAATATCAGGCTTCGTAGCACTGATGCGTTGTGTGGTGGAGAATGAGAAATTCCAGTAGATCTTACACTGATCATTCTCCACAACGGACTCGAGTCCGCATTGTGTCTCTCGATGTACCCGTAACGTGCATACCTTGAGCAGCCACTGAGAACATGCCCAAGTGTTTCTGGCTGTTGCTTACACGCTCGGCAGTTAGTATCGCCTACAGGTATATTCATTATGCGATCGCGGTAAACTAAGGTGTCTATAACACCGTCTTGACAGGCAAGAAGAAATCCTTCAGTCTCCGATCTCAATCCAGTAGACTTGAGAAACATTTTGGACAGACCAATCGAGAGCTCTTCTCTACGTATGATGCCGTAGAATTGACCATGAAGGGGCTTTTCAACATGTTCTCTTAGTAGAAGCGTATGTTCTGCTTCCTGTACACGACTTTTTAGCATCCAAGGTGTTAGTGATGCTAAGCCATGTGTAGTGTCGCTGGAATCAAATGGGAGGCCAAGCTCCTCTGCGGCCCTATCTGCGGCACGGTATAGAAACGCCGCAACATTGTTGGCTTCATGTTGATGTACGAGTCGCATAAGATAATCTACACTATTTAGAACTGAGCAGGCTGTAGCCAGAATCGTTCTTCGAAGAAGACACTCCAGGCTTAGCAAGCCTCTACCCCCTTTATCTCGGGGTAGGTATATTCGAGGTGCGGAAGATCTAGGATGATGACTTCGATGGATTGTCATCATCTTGCGTGTGTACAGGAACGGCCAGCATATTGGTCGCCTGGATCTTATTATTTCCAGATAATTCGGAAACCCAAATTTTTCTGAGAATTTGGCGATACCTTTTTACAAGGGCCATTTTTAACACAGCACATCTTGGGTCTTCTTGTGATCTTGGTCGTCCTTGGTGTAGGTGGACGCAGGCACACTTGTCCAGTCCAAAGCTTATGCCAATCGCTTCAGTGTACCTATTCACCGCCTCCACAATGATTTTAAGATCCTCTTTCGAAAAAGCAAAGAGTTTAAGGTCGTCCATGTATAAAAGGTGGTTGACCTTATATTCTCTTCTGCTTGGCGGGCCACATAGGTATCCAGAGCTTTTGCCTCGGAGGACAATAGATAGAGACAAGAGGGACATGCAGAAAAGTATCGGGCTTAACGAGTCTCCTTGGAAGACCCCTCTCTTATATGTGATATAGCTGGTAGTCACTTGTCTTTTTTCAGATGTTATGACAAATCTTGTCTGCCACAAGAGCGTAAGCTCTTGTATGCATCTCACTATTCTTGAATGCACCTCCAGGCAGTCAAGGAGCTTAATAAGTAGCGCATGGTTTGTGTTATCGAATGCCTTACGGTAGTCAATCCAAGCCCTCCATACCGGCTCGATAGATGTTAATATCCTCTCTTTGAGGATGCCAGTGAATAGCTTGTAGCTGGTATTTAAACAAGCTATGGGCCTGTAGCTCTGTGGACTTGACAAATCTCCGGTCTTAGGGATCAATACTGTGCGTCCTTCCACTAGCCACTGCGGAATGGGTTGTTCTCCGTTTAAGAAATTAGTAAATATACGAGCTAGATGTTGGTGCGTAGAAGTGAACTTCTTTGTGAACCTTTGTCTTTCGCAAAAGTTACGAAAGAGTGATATATCTGAAACGTCTTCATTTAGCTGACAAGTACCTCCATTCACTTTCACTTGAATCTCTCCTCGACTAGGTGGATTTTTTAACGGCACGTGACATGTTATTGAACAGACGGGAAGGATGAGTAGAAAAGGTGGAATTCTCCTGAATCCATTTTACTCGCCGTTCAAGGCGCTGTTTCGCTGTTGAAAGAGATCTTATTTTTTGCGTCCAGTGCTGCTTGATGGTCAAAAGTTTACACTTGTTCAGCGTGTGATTTGCTTTCCTGAAGTTTCGAGCAAGTGTCCTAACTTTTGGAGTGAATTTTTTATTTGATGTTATGTAGCTAATCACGCACTGAATATTTTATGCATGCCGTCTCGCCGTTTCAATTTTAAACTGAAGCTGTGCGATACGCTCGCGAGTCTTACTCAGGCGTACTGAAGTATCGTTACTTCTATTGTCGCTAAGCAGAGAGACCGCCTTCTCGTAAACTATATAGTTCAGATTCCAGAGATTAACATCTTTGGGGGCAAATCGGGGAGAGCATTATAATCTTCAGATAATTTGTCCATCCTGAGAAAGACTTTTTAGTGGATAGATCTCCTACTTCTCATGTTGGCATTATCGGCTATCTGCAAAGGTGGTCTTGCTGGAACGGGTGTTCTGTTCGCTGGAGGATTTTGCTCTTCTTCTTGCCGAAAAAGAGCTTCATATCCGTTTTCGCGCAAAAAGGATACCTGATCTCTTAAATACTGAGGCGTTTTATGAGCATATTCCGGGCCATGTAACCTCTGCATGAATCCTCTTCGCGCCGGTGAGCTTCTTTGCCAACAGGTAAGGATGTCCCTCCTGAGTTGATCCGACCACTTAAATCGATGTTCTCGCGTTTGTCCGGGGTTATTGCCTGGTCGTTGCCTCGGTTCGGTCCTACTGCCACTCCCAACTGAACCATGGCCTCGATCCGAGAGAGGCCTATTGTGGGTGGCACTGCGCGATTCTGGTAACGTAACCGCATAATTCGTTGCATTGGGGAGTTAGCCCAATGCAACGTGGCTGACTGCAAGAGCCGGAGCTCTCGGTTAAGGAAGCAAATAAAAAATTTCTAAGTTAAAACAGTTTAAAGTGTACACTTCTTAAAATTTAACAATTTTCAATCTAAAGCAGTAACAATTCTAAAATTTCAAATCGAATCATTCTAAATTGAACTTTTTTAAAAATTTATATTATATATTATTTAAACACTTTCAGCTTTAAAGATTCAATATCGGACAATTGTTATTTAGTGTCTGAAAATGATATAGGTGCCAAGTCTTTATATTCCAAATAAAACGATTTGTAAATTAAAGTGTTTTGAGTTGAATTCATGCTATATAGGTATGGAGCACAATTAGTCAAAGCTCTTACCGTTGTCAAAAGAAAAGCGTAATTCGCTTTCACCACTACTTTTGACAGAACTCTGGAAAAATCCACTTTTTTATTTTCTTGCGTAGGGACTGTAGCGTACAAATGATCCTTTTCCAGCTACAGTTTTTCTTCCATCTTTTAACATTTTCCAGAGAAACCTAGCCTTTGAAATTGCTTGAAATGCCCGTATGAATTACGCAAAAACGTCGCTTTGTTATACTCAATTTGAAACTTCAAATTAATATAAGATTCGCAGTAGCGAATCATCAACAAGTCAAAAAAATCTCCCGGGTAAAAATATTTGATGTGGATTTTGTCTAGATTCTCTTTAATATCTTGTGTATTTATCTTCATGACCATGACGCCTGGTTCTATCTCACTAACTAAATATACGAGATTTAAAGCCTTCTCTTGCATTCATGGCTGTAACTGTGCCAAGACAAGACCTGGTAGACTTGTTTTGAGACACGAAAAAATAATTTCACGGAGAAAAGAGGATGCTTAAATGTAGATGCTCGAAGGGTAAAATTTTACCGCCTAACATGCAGATATTCATGTTGAACATCCACTATCTTTTTGAGACGTTAGGCGTGAACATATTTTTACGTTAAACTGAAAAACAGTCAGATGTTAAAATCGTCCGAGCGTATGCGCATCGCGCATTGGAATTTCACGACTATATTTCACGGTAATATTTTCGATATTATAATTATGGAATATAACAATTTTGGAACATTTCCAAAGAATCAAAATTAATTATCCTTAATTAAAATCAGATAGCAAGTTTTGCTGTCCACACGGCGAAACAAGGTTCTCAAGTTTGAGGTTATATTGACTCGAACACATTTGTCAAAATGTTTGTAAATTTAAAACAAAATTTGAGTTTAGGTAACCAAAAATAGATACAATTTTAAACGCTGATTACAGATCATTCATTCTTAGCTTACTTACCCCGTTTTTATTTTGAAGATTTTGAATTACAAATATTAAACATATCAAGTTGATTGAATGTATCATCTTATCGATACTTCATATACTTTATCTGTTTTTCGTTTATGTATGAACATTCAAGTTTTATTTCAAATTTACAAATAATTTATCAATTAATCTCTTGAATGATCAAAAATAGGTAAACTCCTCAATTACTTATAGCCGCTATTTGACATAATCATCATATAATATTGTGGATATTTCAGTTGAAAATTTTGGACCTTACAGAGTAACAACTCACTAGTTAATATCTACAGATACTAACTTTGAGCATCTATATTGCTGTCCTATAGTCAAACATTAAATATGTTAACCCTGAACCTCTAGATGTTACGTTTAAACATCCATTTTTCTCCGTGTTATGTGTTGGTTTTATTACTACCTGCAGGCCCTACCATTTCCAGGAAAGAGGTAAAATGTTTGGGACCAAACAGTTGACATCTGCTAAGGACTAAAATTCTACAACCAATGAAGCTTTTAATTTTGTGACAGCTGATTTTTAAATTAAAGATTCGAAACCTGTCTGTTACAGCAACTGCATTCATATAAAATTTTCCATAAAAAGATTAGAACTGCCATTTTCTACAAGTATCTAATGAACTGTTTGAAATAGGAGAAAATAGACTACATTTTTAGATTTGCCATACAAAGAACATAATTATTGCACATAAAGTCTTTTTGCTTGGCTTTGAGTTATAGTTTTCTCAGGTTCTTTCCAAGTCAAATAATCTTGTTTGACTGCCATCTAAAAAATGACACCGGCTCTCAGTAGAACCGCGACAAATCACACTTATGGCCACGGCTCACAACCGTGAGATGGGTGGTCACAAAACACGATGAAATCACAAAGACAGGCCAGCGAAACCCTCGTGTGTCTTGAGGACATGAAGCGACCCAACGATGACAGCTTTCTGCATTCATCTCGCAAGTGCTTTGGCATATTTTTGGCACGCGGGTATGGCTTTAAGATTACGAACCAGTGATATATTCGCACCTCCGAGAGCAGCTATCACAGGGACAATTACAAAAATATTACTGAAATCAAAATTGAAATGAAAATTTGATTAATTTGAAAAAACAATATCTTAAATTTTCTTGCAATACGTATAAAGAATATGTAACTATAGACTTCTCATTAAAATTTCATGTTGATCGGTTGAACAGATTTGGCTTCAGATAGGCAGATGACAAATTTAATTCCTTTACAATAATTCAACGATAATGCGTTTTTATCTTAACTTTTTGCCTATTGTTTTACTTAAAAATCTATAGCAACATGCTCTGAATGTTCACGAAATTAATTAAATTTTTCATATTCAGTAAATTATTATTTTAATTTTAATTTAATTAATTAGGCGTACATATCTTATTTTCTCAATTACAAAAAGAAAAACATGAAATGTCGCCAAAAACATCTCCGATGCAAAAAGTCTGTCAAATTAAACGATATGAGTTTATGAAATCAAAGTTGGCCAAGTAATTTGGGAAAAAATATTCATACTAAAATATATAATTAAACTTTTTTATAAAGTGCTTTACAGAAATTTTCAAATAAATTTTAAGAATTCATATTGGATATTATAAAACTTAGTTGGATTGAAAGTCATAAGCAAAATGATTTTGATAAAAAATTACTTGGTTTGGGAGATTTATGGTACAATATAATCCCGCTTATTTTGTATAATGTCTAATGTGGCTTTTTAAAATTTATTTTGAACATTTCTGTAGGTTACTTTATAATTCAGTTTCATCGTATATTTTATTATAAGAATTTTTTGTTGAAATTACTTGGCCGACTTTCATTTCACAAATTCATATAGTTGTACTTGGCAGATTTTTTTGCATGGCAGATATTTTTGATGGTAGTTTATAGACTACGTTTAGAATGTTGGCTGAAATTGTTTAAAGATACTTTTGCATGTGATGCATTGCATGTCAAAATTATTTATTTAAAATATATCTGTATTCATAGCATGTATTTGTATTTATTTAAAAAAAATACTTGATGAAAAACTTTTAATTTGCACATACACGTATATTACAAGGAGAGCAATTGGCATAGTTCCTCTATATTAAATTTCTTCATTTCAATGCAGAAAGATAAATTTGCAGTCTAGATATAAATTCATTGTTTTATAATGCTATGGCTTAAAAAGGTCTACAAAGGCTAAATAATGTCACCAACGAAGCGCCTATTGTTTCACATGAAGGCATTTTCCGACGAGATAGAAGTTCAAATGCATACCAACCGCCTCCTGTGTTTATCCCGCTCTGTACGTTCAATCCCTCTACTTCAGTTTTATCCTCCTACCCTTTCTCTGCCATCAGCATCCCTCTACATTTCTCTACGAAATTACAAAATACGACCAGCGATAACAGAACTAAAATTTCTGTCCCACTTTATGGCATAGTTGTCTTTTTCTTCTAGTGTATATGAAAAATATAAGTCTCTCAATCTCGATTTCAGTTTTTGAAAGCTTACGTGTGTTGCAAAAATGTTATCTTGCTAGTTTTCAATATTTGGTTTCGTTTTCGATTGTTTTACAGTAGCATGCACAAAATGTTCATGTATTAAATTGAGCTAAAAAATCGCATCAAAACGTTGTACAACGGGGAGTTTTCATTTGTTACATAATGTAGTATTCAACTGTTTGCAACGTTTTGATACCCTGGGTTTTTGTGTGAATGTATAATAGTAAAATTACACCTATCTCTTGATTGTAAAAAATCACACATCCACTGTTTCAAGATTTTTGTCTGACTAAATATTGAGCTGGACTACTAACTGACTCTACGTCATACTGCACTACTGTCCGAATGCGGGGACTATACACTGACATGCACAACTTACCGAATTAATAGATTTTAGGTCTGGAAATGAATGTTCTTAGTTTTCAAGCTTGAAAAAGTATATATATATATTCAAATTTAAAAATGTTTGCATCCCTAGAAATTAGAACCTTTTAGCAAATTATTTTAAATAAAAGAGAAATCAGCATATTAGTGCCGCACAAAAAGGAACCAATAATAAATCTGCCAACTGCACCTGTGTGTTAAATAATACCATCAATCACCCAATATTTTGTTCCGAAATTGCTTGACCGACTTTTATTACACAAATTCACATAGCTTCACTTGGCAGCTTTTTAGATTGCTGACGTTTTTGGTGAGATTTAATGTATTTTTGTATCTATAAAAAGAGGGTTAGGCTGAATTAATTTAAATTAAATTATTAATTCACTCAGTATTGAATGAATTGTTTTAATTATGTTGAAAATTAATTAAATTAATTATGTTGATTTATTCTTTAACCCTCTGCCTTGACTAGCGTATCCCCACTTTGTAATCTACACCACGTGACCACCTGACCGATACAAAGTACATGAGCGTTAGTGCAAGAATTTCGGGATCGTATCCGGTAAAAAAGTGCATGGCCCCCCTGAATAACATATTTTCTGAATAATAAATAAATTATTAATAAAAAGTATTGAAAATAAAGTATCAGTATTAAAGTTTATTAAAAATTCATCAAAATTGCTTCAAACTGGACAAAAAATGACAGATTTATAATACGAAATCATCATGTGGAACACAACCTCAAGAAGGAAACGTCAAAGTGAACAAAATACCTTTAAGTGAAAGAATTCTTCAAAATTCATTTAATTCAAGGTAACTTTGTGTATTAAAACGATTTTTGCCAGATTTTGCAAAATAAAAGGAGTAATCAAAAGCACAATTTTCATGTGTGAAGAATACGACGTACCTTTTATGCAAAGAAGAATTCATTGCTTATCATAATCAATCAAAAATTTAAGTACTTTAATACATAATTACAACCTAAATAATTTAAGAAGGATAGTAAATTAAAAATTAGAAAATTCCAAATTTTTTGTATGATTTTCTTCCTTACCTGTCGACCTGTCACGAAAACATAACTTCTCCTTCCTACTATTGCAGAAGATGAAAAGACCTTTTTGGCGCGAAAATTGCATGAAATCTCGCGAACACTCGTTTTAATACACAATGTTACCTAAAATTAAATGTAAGTTAAATGAATTTTGAACAATTCTTCCACTCAAAAGTATTTTGTTCAATTTGACGTTTCCTTCTTGAGGTTATCTTCCACATGATGGTTTTCGTATCATAAACCTGTCACTTTTTATCCAATTTTGAGCAATTTTCATAAATATTCTTCAACTTTAGTATTGATACTTCATTTTTAGTGTTTTTTAATAATAATTTACTTATTATTTAAAAAGTTTCTATCGACGGGCACTTGTGATCCTCGAAATAGCTATATGATACAGCTCTGTCGCACTTACACGCATCACATTACGTAAATGAGCACTACTATTGGTTGTTCCCTTTCTACATGCCTCATTTGACGATTTTTGACGATAACTGTCAAATGACCAGGCAGAGGGTTAATGTAATTAAACGGTTAAATTCAAAATAAAAAGAATGCCTAAGTTTACTAAACCTATACTTCATTTTCTATAAGATTTTAAAGAAAAATATTCTTTTCTTTCGAATTAAAAATGCACATGTTGAATTATTGTAAAAAATTTACTTTTTCATCTGAGGTCACCTATGCAGCCTAATCTATCCCTGCAATTTCAATTTTAACAAATAAATACGTATCAAGAATACCTATCAAGAATCTGTCGCTACTGAATTCTTGTTAAAATTTGGTCCCAATCGTTGGGATAGATGTTTTAACGTTTTTATTTGTTTTATTCTTACAGTTTCTAATACATTCACATAAAATCACGCCCTAACTTATTTTTAATGTTTGTTCTGTAAGCTGCCAAGTTTAATTGAAATCGGTTGACAATTACGTCGACAATCCACGGAAGTTCCAAAATACGTGATGATTCTTTGTAGCTTTTCTTTGTACTTGGCGACGATTGACTACCGCGAATCTTGATTTCTATGAACGTTATTAAAACAGATTATTGAGTTTGTGTATAAAGCGATTAAGATAGTTTTTGCACTGCCTAGTTTACGGAATATTCCGTAAAAGTAACGAGTCAAGTATAGTTCTAGGACTAGTATTATTGGTATTACCTGGATCGGATGAAAATGGGTAAGTCTTACGAAAGATTCCCTAATGATAGACGACAGGTCGTGACATTTTTCCTGTTTTACTGTGAAAAAATTAATAACGTCACAAAATATTAAGGAAGAGAAAGATAACACTTTTGTAATATTTACAAATGCTATTGCAAATCTTTAATTTTAAAATAGTTTTTTTTTAATATTGTCTTTTTATGTGAAAAATGAATGTGTACAACTTATATCATCGCTCCATCATCATTCGACAGTCGATCCCGCGAAATAAACCCAAGTCATAATCAATCAATTAAATATCATTCGCCATGGGGAAGCAGATAGACGTAACTTTATTTACTTTTGTCGGTAATAAATCCATCAATGAAGTTTATATCCCTCTTCAGAAGAAACATTTATTTGGATTAATCGATGAATTTACTATAAAATACATTAATTCTATATAATAACGAAGTGTCTCGTCGTCCCGAAACTCAGGATGACTATCCCAATATTTTTCATATGCTTGGCTAGTCGTACCGAATTTTCGGGACTGGTCCATCCCCTTTTCCAACTCCCCCAATTTTTCGGGACGACAAGACGCAGCAATATAATAAATATTTTCCTTCCAATACTTTCAACTTAATTATTTTTGCTGAAAATAATGAATAAATGGACAAGTTTATTCAAACCTGGGAAATATTTTTAATTGAAAACACCCCGTGTGGAAATAGCCCGGGCTAGCCCTGGTCCAACTAGGTTGCTGGTCGGGGGCTGGCCGGGCTACATTTGTTTTTTAAGAGCCTAGCCGTGTGCTGGTTGAAGACTGGCTAGGCAAATTTTTTGTCCAAATCAAAGTCGGGGACTAGGCGGGCTCTGGTCGGGCAAATCTTATGATCAAATGCTCAGGCGGTAGCAGGCCGAGCGCTGATTGGACAAATGTTATGGATAAATGCTTAGCCGGATGTTCGTAGCAAAGGAACAATTTCTTTAAAGTCAGCGCTTTTGATTGTCGATTACAGTAAAGAATCCGAAGTGAAAACAGTATAACCAAACAGCAATTTTGTGAGCATCATTCAATTATCAAACCCTGTTTATAACTTGATTCTTTTTTCTGATTTTATTAAGAAATGGACAAGTATACAAATCTCGAATTGTGATAAATGTATAGCAAACATTTTTAAATAGGGATGATAATAAAAATTATAACTCAATTATAGCAAAAAATATTATACAGATACTAAATCTATAATTTTTTAAACCTTTTTAAATAAATAATAACAGATTTTAAATAATATAATACCTAATATATAATATCACTATTAAAAGAACTTTCATATATTACAGAATAAAATAAAACCCTATTATACTAATCAATTTTGAATTCAAAATTATGTTGCTGGTATTGAAAAGTAAAGTAACATTAGATTTGATGAAGAGCAGACGACAAAAGTCTCGAAACAGCCAGATTTTTGGTGTGATTTTTAAATTAAAAATTTCAAAACTTCTAAAAAAATATGACTTAAATAAATATATAAATTTCAGTCACATTGATTAAGTATAATAGTTCCGATATTTTAATTATGGTAATTTGAAAATCCCGCCGGAAATATCGCAGTTTCGAGACTTGTCGTCTGCTCTTGCCTCTTTTGATTTTTCGATTCCATCAACGTAGACTTTTTGGCTGGAAAATTTCAAAAAGTCAAAAGAAAAGGTGGCGCCGGATCACGTGAACTATTATCTAAGGTTTATTGTTGGAGGATGTAAACTTGATTAGCAGGTAAGAAGTATCGGTTTTGATTCAATACATTAGGGTTTAAGGAATAAAGAAATTATAGAATTATATGAAGGTTTATAGGTTATGTGATCTTTTCTACCTTTTTTACTTGTTTGGACTATTTCGTTTATTCTATAAACGTTTGTTTCCTGCCCAATTTCTAGCTTTAAAATGTGCAAAAAAAATTTTATTTGCAATATTTATTCGATTGTTCCAAAAGTATTGATTGTTATCTAAAGTCTTTTGTGATATATGTAGAATAAATACGAATGTGAAAGACATTGTTGTAATAATCAAAGTATAATAAGAATATTCTTGAGAAAATTATTTAGGCCAATAATTAATTAACCTAATCATTTTTCGAGCATTAATATGCCAATAATTAATTTCGTATCATAATACTTTTTCATTATAATGGTTTAGTATTGGTTTATTCATCTTAAAGGGCTCGGACTCACTACACTAATTATTACACAATTTGACACTTTTTTTAGTGATGTCAGAATTTTGCTACTATTTTGAAGAAAATGACATTATAGACACTATTTTCTCACAAGTGTTCGCTATAATACCACTATTTCTTCACTTTCAGGCTGAATTCCCGTATGAAAAAGAAGTATTGCTAAGTATTGAATCTCATACCTTTCTTGCAAATGAGTATTGGAGATCCAATACTTTTTCGCGAAAAAAGTACTGGATCCAATACTTAACAATACTTCTTTTTCATAAGGGTTCAACTGTCTTCTAAAAAGAACTCGTCTTTTTGATTGAAAAATCAACTATTTGATTCATAATTGAACTATTTGGTTGAAAATTTATCTTATTTATTGGTTAGAAATTTAAACATTCTGTTGAAAATTCAAGTATTTGATTAAAAGCTCTACTATTTCGTTGAAAATTTAATTATTTTGTTGAAAATTCAACTATTCTCTTAACCAGTCATCTTTGTTGGTCAAAGATTCAAATGATTTGTTGAACATTCGTCCTTTTTATTTAAAATTCATCTTTCTTGGTTGGCAATGAACTTTTTTGTGGAAATTTGAACTGTTTGTTAAAAATGTTTTTTTTTTCTAATTGAAAAATCAACTATTTGGTTGAAAATTTAACTGGTTGGTTAAAAATTTAAAAAAAATGTTGAAAATTTATCTTTATTTGTTAAAAATGATCATTTTTGTTAAAAATGCATCTTTGCGGGTTTAAAAGTCAAATGTTTTTTAGACAATTCGTCTTTTTGGCTAAAGAAATTCAACAGTTTGGTCTCGAATTTGTTTAAAATTGTAGTTCTCTCTTGACTGACAAATAGTTCTCGGTTGACAATTTAACACTTTTGTTGAAAAATCGTATTTTTTGGTTGGAAACTAATCCGTTTTGGATGTTGTTTACCATACTATTTTTATTAAAAATAAAAATATTTTTTGTTTGACTCATAAACTATTAAATTTTTCGTCGAGAATTTATGTTTTTTAGTTGAAAATTTAACTGCTTTATCGAAAATTCGTCTTTTTGGATAGAAAATTCGTCCTTTCGAATTTAAAGTTGAGTTTTTTTTTTGTTAGAAAATTTATCTTTCTCGGTTGAAAATGAACTTTTTTGTTGAAAATTCAACTTTTCGGGTCAAAAATGAAACTGTCGCCTTAAAAATTCGTCAATTTTGCTTGATATATAGCCCCTTATAAATAAGTTTTAGACTTTAAAAATTTTAGAACACTATTTTGACACTATTTTTTGAAATTTGGCCTG
>CAKNWT010285787.1:0-24317 GCA_932066315.1 Andricus coriarius | reverse complement strand
AACTAGATTTACTATCTCATCTGGAAATTATCGTGTGGCAACAAACGACGTCACCTTCCAGAGGGGCGTCTTTCAGGACGATTCCATGAGCCCTTTACTTTTTAGCATCACACTTCTGCTTTTATCTCTCGCACTACAAAATTCTTCTGGATACCTCTGTGGCGACAATAACCAGCGCGAGCATAAGGTCACTCTGGTAAAGGCAAACTTCAAACTGCCATAAATATCGTCAAGAAGTACACAGGAGAGATTGGGATGGAGTTTGGATTGGATAAATGTGCTAAAATTCATCTGAAGGACGGAAAGATTGTTGGCGTTCCCGAGGACCCTGAGCTTGTGGATATAGGTGTTATCAGACATCTTAACACTGGAGAGACCTATACATACCTGAGCGTGCCTCAAAGCCGCATTCAGGACGTAACATCAGTAAAGGAGTCTCTCCGAAGCAAACACAAGCATCTTCTCCGACAGATTTGGTCTTCCAATCTGTCAGCGTTGAACAAGATATCTGCGACTAACATGCTTGCTGTCCCGGTTCTACTCTACTCGTTTGGGGTGGTTCAATGGACGAAGAACGAACTTAAGGCCCTTGATGTCACCACACGTAAGATAATGCATATGCATAAAAGTTTGCATATCAATTCGTCATTTCCGCGATTATACATTCCACGCCGTCAAGGCGGACGCGGACTTCTGAATCTCCAGTGTCTTCATAACCGAATAGTTCTAAGTACAGCTTATATCGTAGCCAGTGGCAGAGATCCTCACCTAAAAATGGTCAGGAACGACGAGATGATTAGCAAAGGAGCGTTCCTTTACAAAGCCGCGGAGCAAGCGGCCGAAACCCTTGGCCTGAATTTTAATATCAGAAGCTTAAAAGGGAGCTGCAACGACTGTACCCGAAATATTCGGTACAAGTAAGTGCCTTGTGATGGGTGCTCACGGGAGGTGCGAAACTATCACTGGTTCGTAACCTTAAAGCCATACCCGCGTGCCAAAAATATGCCAAGGCACTTGCGAGATGGATGCAGAAAGCTGTCATCTTCGGGTCGCTTCATGACCTCAAGACACACAAGGGTTTCGCCGGCCTGTCGTTGTGATTTCATCGTGTCCTCTGACCACCCATCTCACTGTTGTGATACGTGGCCATAAGTGTGATTTACCGCGATTCTACTGGGAGCCGGTGTCATTTTTAGATGGCAGTTGCTCTCAGTGGGACCCTGTGTAATACAAGTAATACAAGGTGCATGTAATCTAGACGTTAGAGTAACTGCAGTGACAGCTCTAAAACTGGATATAGTTTTCAAGATTATCTCTTTGCCTTCTTCTTGATAGGCGCCTTCATAAACGTCATCTACAAAGCCTTCATTAGTCCGAAGTGTAAATGGTCCTAATCCAGTAAAACATACGCGACCGCCTCCTTTTTTCTATTTACTCTTAACTGCTTTGCTCTAAGATATTCTCCTTCTATAGTGCACTAAATATAGCTATTATACCCTAAATGTCCTCTCAAACACAATACCAGTGACAGTAATGTAACTTCATCCGTAAACTGACGTAAAAACGCATTAGAATCATTTGGATGATGAGATGCATAGTAGACATCTATATCAGGTATACAGCGCTTGACTTAACATCCGAGTACATAATTATCCATGAAGAATTCTTTGATGTTTTGTATATCGCAAAACTATCGACTTTTATAAGCAACTTTACTTTACGCCGAAGTGATGGTATTCTCCTCCGCCAGGCAATTGTATGATTTCTGTTTCTCGAGACGTACCTAATACCGTGCGAACGTCGCGTGACAGCGCGTATTCTGTGTGACAACGCTGTAACAGTCGAGGTAATAGTAGTATAGCGGAAACTAAAACAAGCCAATGAGAGAGTCCAAGATTTTATTTCGTGCTTAAATTTATCAAACTGGCTCAATACTCATAAACGTGAAGTAGTTTTTTCATTGTCTGTGTCACCATTTTGTGTTTCTCTTTTGCTGCTAATAACGTGCTCGCATTCTAAATCGCCTGCAAAATCACTTTAATGTTCATTCTCTGATGGTTATAAATCATTAAAAAAGAAATCTTGTGATAAATTTAAATTTAAAATTTAAAGAATTTTTCGGGTTTCAATCGTGTGCGAAACTACGAATCTTGCCGACGTTTCGTGAAAATTGCAGTTCACTTCTTTAGGGCTGACCTGAAACTGAAGTTTCAGGTTATGTTGTTCTTACATATATTCTCTACGATGCCTGTGATTGACCAGAACGCCCCATGTTAGGGACAGCCAGAGTTGCACGGTTACGCGTAACTCGAACTTTTATACGTATAATACGTATTTTACGTATTATACGTAAAAAAAATGTAAAAAACGTAAAAAATGGCGGACTTGAAAGGTGGGTGGCGGTGGCGGGTGAGAGAAAAGAGCATAATATAACCTAACTTATTCCGGAATGCATTAATTTCGAGATTAAATGATTTTTTTAAATAAAATTTAATAAATGAGTAAATCAAAAGATTGCGGCCGGGGCAAAAAGCACAATTTTGGCCATTTTCCCTCTTTGAAAAAAAAATTTAACTCCTCTCAATAGAAATTTCTGGATCTGCCACCTCTAAAGATTTTTAAATAAATTAAGAAGCTATCAAGCAAGTCAGTCAGTGTCTTCGGTGTATTAAAGAATGAGGTTATGTTTATTTTCTATATAAGCGCAGTCGCCATCTTAAAAACGTAAATTACATGTAAAAAACTAGGGACGTAAATTACGTAGGTAATTTACATGTAAAAAACTACGTAAATTACCTAAGGTATATTACGTACGCAACCCTGGGGACAGCTCGAACTTGATTGGCCAATCAAGTCTTTTTTTTAAAACCCAGGAGGACGGAAAACCAAATCGGATTGGTATTATATTCATTGTCCCTATTGATGTTATTAGGGTGTTTTAAGATTTCGATTGCTTCACTATGTTTTCTTCGGAAAATATTGTACGTTTTTGCGATGACGGTTGTTTTGTCAAATAAAATGCTATTTCCTGTTTCAATATGATGCTCAGCTAGTGCTGATTGCGTGAAATGTTCTAGCCTGACTTTACTCTCATGGTCCTTTACACGTTGGCTCACCGCCCTCCCGGTTTCTCCAATATAGACTTTGCCACAAGAACAAGGGATTTGATATACTCCAGGATCACTGTCAATTAGGTTAAAAGTTATAGATCTATGAACACTCAAGAAGCAAATTAAATTTGTGTTAGACTAATCTATTGAATTTACCTAAATATCGGTATGGAAAATAGATTTAAAAAATCAAGTCTATGTGTGGAGTAATGGAAAAACGACTGCTTCCTTCCTTGTGGATATTTTCCATATCTTTGTATCCAGTTCTTGTAAGGTCCAAGAGAAAAGTATGTTGCTTATCTTTGATAATAAATTAATGTTAAAGAATTATGTGGCTTATCATATAGTTCTCCTAAAGGTAAATGTTTATTCCCTATCAAGAAAATTTTGTTGTCACTTTCTACGATATTGGGAACAAAAGCAATGTGACCATTCTTTTGTAAAATGCAATTATTTCTTAAGTTGTGGCATTCAGTAGATAATAACACGAAATTGAGAACTTTGTATTATTTAATTTTATCTGTACCGCAATGAAATAGTGATTTGTTAAAACTTAAAAAATTTGGTCAGCGCAAATAAACCTTTGGTTATTTTCAAAAAACACAACGAATTAATTTGGTAAATTCAAAGTAATTATTTATTTGAGCATGTTAAGTTGATTCAACCAAATAAATGTGTTTTGCGGAATATATTATTTATTAGAACATGATCTGGTTAAAGTAACGAAATAATTTGGTTGATTCAACCAAATAATTCCATTAACTACACTAAACATACCGAAACAGATGACGACAGACCACGCCGGTGGCCAGTTTGCGCGACGAAAAGTTTCTCATCGTACGTCGAGTCGTGAATTTGTGAAAAAATGAGTTAAACGAACTGGACACTAACAGTGTTAACTTTATTAAAAAACTGGGGACTGCAAAAGTATGCAGAACATTTTTAACGTAAATACCAACCTATAGTTCGCATGGTTCACACCGGTGCAAACAGTCTAATCTCAAAATCCATAAGTGATGAAAGAATTTTGTATGGATCATACAAAATATTTGGTTAGATCGTCCAAACTTTACTAACCACCAAGTTTGGTTGAATCAACCCAACATTTGATTGACCATATAGCAATCTTTTTATTTGTTTGATCCAGCCAAATTTTTGTTGAATCAAACAAACTTTTTTCTGAATATACGACATTTTCACGTCTTCTAAACAAATTTTTCATTGAAAGGAACAGGCCTGTCAAATGTAGTCTGGTAGTTTGTGATCGATCAGTTTAAAAATCGCTTCAACTGAATGATCACAACCTACTAGACTATATTTTACACGCCAGAAAACAACATTTTCTTGGTAGGGAATAAGCGTTTACCTTTTGGAGACCTGTACGATAAGTCACATAATTCTAGTGTCTTTAACATTAATTTAATATCAAAGACAAGCGGCAGACTTTTCTCATGGCCCTTAAAAGAACTGGATGCAAAGTTATGGAAAATGTCCATAAGGAAGGAAGCAGTCGTTTTTCCATTACTCCATAAAGAGAATTGATTTTGGTTCTATTTTCCCGACCGATATTTAGGTAAATTCAATAGATTAGTCTAAAAAATTTAATTTTCGGTTCCTAGAATTATTAAAATGAAAATTCCTCTTATTTAGCTGCTATTAGAGATAAAATTTCAAAAGAAGGCTTGAATTCAAAGGTATTGGAAATTTCAATACCTAGGAATGTCGTTTCTGTCTTATTTTTTTAATCTCCGATTAGAAGTAAAAAATATTCAGATTTAAATCTCGTTCAAAGCCGATCGGAGCTGGCAAACGTAACCTGAAGTAGTTTTAAAATACCATTTTCGTTTAACGCATTTGAAGGAGCTTCAAAAGCATAACATTTGCAAAATCTAGTAGGATTGTGTATAACAATACATCACTTTATCACAAAACTCTCGCTTTATTCAAAAGTGATTCAATTAAAAAAATATACAATTATGATAAACAAATCTAAAAAATTAATTTGTATCACAGCTACCTGTGTAGCAATCAATCTTGACAACGTAAAATGACTAATACTATGTTTTTAAATGCTTTCACCCGCATTGTTATTCGAAAAACAGTAAATACTAACAGCGAAATGTACAAATTCAAAATGAAGTCAAAATGTCCTATTTCATGTTTGATTTGGGGTATCCAAAAATATTCATAAAAATATTGACGTCGCTGGGTACAGAAAGGGATTCCGTTTAACGAGATAACTTCTCCTGCTATGTGGACTCGAAACACGAGGACGAAAACGGTATTGAAGAGTATTCCATAATTGCCTTCTTACCGGTAGAGATGCGCAATGATCAAAATAGCGAGAACTTCCAATATACGAGAGAGACGCTAGTTTTTTCTTAAAACGAATTCTTGTCTCACTTCGCATCGTTAAAGCCATCATCTCGTATAATACGAAATTCATCGATAATTTAATTTTATAATTATAAGAATTTATTTAAATACATCGTGCGAAGTTGAATTATAGGTATTCGATCAAATGTGTTTTATTTTGATATTTTGTAATTTATTTATCTGAAATTAAAATAAGTTGCTCACATTGAGAAAGACGCTGTATTTTGGTCAAACTAAGATTTTAACTTAGTATTATATCAGATTGGCATCAAATTTACAAAATTGGAACAAAAAATAATCCTAAGTAATAGGCCTCTTTATATCTTAATTTTTAGAAGCAATTGTATTTAATTTAGATAACTATTGTAATAGATAAAGTAAAAGTGATTGTCAATTATTTAATAATCTGTACATTCTCTTGATGTAGATACGTTTAATAAGAATGCAACATAAGTTTGTATTGAAATTATTAAATGTATTCATATTCAAAAGAAGTTAAACTAAGACTCCACCAACAATATTATTTTAGACATTAAAGAGCACGATATCCATGAATTCAGAGTAAAAGAATTGAATGATTCTTTTAAAGATTTTCCAGTGTGTTTTCTTCGTTTCGAATTTGATTGAATAAGCGCAGTGACTTAATTTTAAGAACTTTGAACACCATTAATGTTTACAATAAAAATTAAAAACGAATCAATTGATTAAGGAAGGGACAGACATCATATTAATTCATTGTTCTAGAAAAATTATGATTGATTTTGAAAAAAGAAATTACATTATGTATATTTAAAAGATTAATATTAAAATACTTTGAAGATTCTTCATGTGAGCTCTCCTGAAGGTGATCAGCTGCTGCAGGTCTTTTTCCAATTATTCGAATTTCTCTTGCGCAATCGTTCGATGTGATGTTGATACTGTTGACACTAAACTTCCATTTCACACCCAGTGGTGCTAACAGACCGCGACTTTTTCAACTGCGCAGGCGTCGCGTAAAGAAGGTGTGACGAAGAGAACATCAGTTTTCTTCCTAACCCCATCATTGCGCGACGTCTGCGCAGTTGAAAAGGTCACGGTCCGTTAGCACTGTTAGCACTTTTCACACCTAATGAGAAATGGTTCGATTTTTGAGACAAAATGAAATGAAAAAAGACAAACGAATATAAGGGATCGTCCATATTCTACGTAAGCCGTTTTTCTTTTATTTAGATCGTTGTGTCCTTCTCAACTTCACAGCAATTTTGTTCTCGTCTTTATCTAAACAAACGGAAATCGGCTTACGTAATATATGGACGATCCCTAAGAGAAACTTGTTTCAAAAATTGCTCGTTATAAGAACAAAATCCAACGAGACCGACGATCGTCTCGTATCGTTATGCACCACTACTTACCGTGTAGATCTATAACTTTTGACCCAACTGACGGAGATACTGAGGTTTACTCAGCCAATTCAGATGAATTTCCTCATCATATTTTGAGGTGCATCTGAAAATTTCAAAAAGTTTGTTGTAAATATATATTAAGCTTATTTTCTTTTGCATCGACCTTGATATTCATTGATAAATCCATTTTTGATAAACGGGTTTTTATCTGGTCTTAGGGTCCAATATAAAGAGAAAAAAAGGAATTGCAGGTCTCAAACCTCGATTATATATCCGAAGACCGAAGAAACTCATTAATCGAAAATCTATTTATAACAAGGGCCAAAAATGGAGAAATAATTTGGAATATAAGCTTTAAATTTGGAGTTGTTTCATTTTATATTTTTTGCAAATTAAAAAATTACATTTCTTTTATTCGGAAGATTTTTTGTAAGGTTTTAGCAGATCAACCCATTTTTTTGACCAAGAGAATTTATTTTTCATCAAACTAAATTTTCGAATTTTTCTGCCAACAACAAAAGATACGCAGAAATATTAAGAAAAAAGTTTCGTCGCTTAAAAAAGTTGTACCGCTTACTTTTGTATGTTATCGTGCGTCGTTCTTGACTTAAAGATAGTCAGTCTACCTGATTAGAAATGGATTCGTTTTATATTTTAATTTTTTTCACATTTTAAAAGCAAGAAAAAAAACAAAGACGACACTAACCTAATGGATGAAATGGAAGACCAGGATATGGAAGAGGAAATTAAAGGCGAATCCGAAGAAGAGGAACGGGAAGAAGATTCATGTTAAGAAAAATGGTCCTTTAAAAAAATGTTTTTATTTCAAGTTTTTGATTCCTTTATGATTCATCCCTCGCATCTTTTATTGTAAAGAAATCTAAAAATAACGCTTTTTTTTACATTCGAACTTTTTGACCACGTTTTCTTTAAAATTCCGTCTTAATACTTTCTTAACAGTTTCCAAGGAGTATTCCAGCAAAGTTCGACAGAATTTTTTGAAATTTCTTCGTAAATTTTGCCTCAATATTTGACCGGAACATGTCACACACTTGAAGAGCAATATACGGGCTACATTCCAAAGAAATATTCAGGAAACATTCAACGCTATGTTCAGAAAAAGTTCGACAGGAATGTTAAATACACATTTAGAGCCATATTTCTCATGCTAAAAGTTTTTCAATACCATAAAATAATAAAACACTTTTTTTCCAAAAAGCTCTTAAATAAAACTATTTGCCACTTTTTTCAGCAGCAAAGTATCAATCAAATTCCAATCTAAAACTTTTATAAGGTTTTTTTTACTTACCTTCTTGCCGTGTAATCAGAAATAATATTTCTCCAAATTATTATCATATATTTATGAATAAACATATACCTTTCTTCTCTTTATACATCTTTCAGCGAAAACTCGTATGTTACAGTGCGTTACCGTCACACTAAATTTTTATTTTCTCGGAACAGAATAATTTTTTGGATGAAAAATTTTTTATTCTTATTCTGCTTTCCCATATCGGAATTGGTTGACTTTTTCTAATCAAACTCATCTTTTCTAAATTATTTAGCAACTTAACATTTTAGAAGTAAGTTTTTATTTTTTGTTTAAACTCAGAATCGAACTTTTTATTTACTTCCACATTCTGTTTCTCGAAACTGGATTTTTTTGTTTAATCATACATTTTTTGTCTTAATTCAGGGTATCTATAGTGTTCAGAGTTATATTTTGTTTTACTAACTTTCACTTGTTTTAATATTCTCTTCTAGGAATACATGTATTGGCCTAAGAATTTTCTTTCACAGTTGTATTCTATCTGCATTACATTATATTTATTTGTTCAGTTTTCTAATTCTGAAAGTTTGTGTAAATAATAGATGTATGTACTAATTAACTTGAGGGCATTGTGAAACAATTTTGTTGTGTTCAATATTATTTCAATGAGTGGTTTTCTAATAAGGCAAAATGGATACTTTAACAGTTTTCAAGAAGACCCTATCCCATTTTGGGATTTCTAATTTCAATGGAGGTGTGGAAGATTTGGGCCAGTATTTAATGAAAAAATTTAATGTAAACGCTTATTAATTGGCAAAGGTTCGAAACAAATTATATCATGATTTTATCCTTCATTTAAAAAAAAAACGGCACAGTTCATGATTTATTAAAACTTGTTTCGACAAAAAGTTTGCAGATTAGTTGAAGACATTTTATAGTGGAACTTGAATCTGAAAGTAATGAATTTACATTGTTCTACTTCGACAAAACGAAGGAAATTAATGGACATCCGGTCAAAATATAGTGACAAGGAAATAGAGAGTTTTTTTACGCTCGCTGAGTCTATGTGATAGGAAGAATGTATCAGAATTCGTGAAATGAATTTACCCTTCGATGTGAATGATGATATGAATCATTGCCCTATTCGCTACACATCAGAAGAAGCTGATTTGTCTAAAAGTCAGTATACAAGAACTCTAATATAAGGCCGACTGATTTAGTTCTTCCTAGAACTGCTGGCCCACGCAGTTTCTCAGCGCACAAGCAGTGTCAACAATGCATCGCCACCACGCACCATTCATCCAACGACGAATTTAGTGCTACGGCCACTGCGAGGCAACCCCCAAAACTGGCATTATATTGGAGTTCTTGTGGATCATATGATCCATATGCAGGCAAAAAAACGAAATGCTGGAATTTACCCAGCATATGACAATTTGGCAATAGCTAAAGAAGAATGATATCCACATTCGATTAAAGTAACGGAAAAGGGTTTTACAATCGGATTGAAATCTTTATTAGATCATACGACATCTAGGATTTTTAAAGATCGTGATATTTCTCTTCCATTTACCGATACAAGGAAACCTCATAACTTGAAGTTAATTTTGAAATACGGCTGCGATCTTTCTTCAACCCAAACCACGTACAAGCTAACGAAAGATGATCCAGATATGGGGGATAATAGTAACTTCACAGTTGCAATGGTACCACTGCGACTTCACTTAGAGGATTCGGTAAAATCTGTAGTGTGGAACTTTATTATTTATTACTCGCTACATTTGTCAAGGTAGATCTAAAAAGATGAATGACTTAGGTAGAGCCAAAGGCAAAGTTATAAATATCAAGTCATATGATTATGGATTGTCAACACTACATGCTAGGATTCACTTCATGTAAAATCTTTTGAATATAGCCTATCGACTCGATTTTAAGAAATGGCGAGTAGATATGGATGTATATAAAGATTTGCAAAAGAAAGCGAAGACTCGAATTTGCAAAACTTTTCGTCAGAAAACAGGATTAGTAATAGATGCAGTAAAACAAGGCTTAGCTACATCCAATGATGAGAATATAAAAGAAGGTTTTTTGCAGACCCTGAACTAACAGCAGAAATGACAGGGATAGACTTGGAGTTGGTGGAAAGAATTGCGTACATTCTGCAAAAAAATTAACTATTTCAGCGTCAACATTTTTTATGAAACATTTTCTCTTACCAATTGGACAGTTTTCCGAAGAATCGGGTGAGGCTCGGAATAAAGACTACATAAATATTCGGGAGTTCAATTCGCGCAAGTTTTCTCGTGTTGCTACTAACGCTGATTCAGCACACAAGCTTTTAATAAGTTCGGATCCCTGTCCCCCATAGCACGCTATATTCCTTCAATATTACAAGAATATTTTCTTGGAACTTTTGAAATATTGCCACGGAATATTTCAGTAATATTGAAGGAATATATAAATGTTCCACCATCGGAATATTGCCATGAAATATTGAAGGAATATTTCCCATGCTTATTGCTGAAATATTAGATTGAAAGTATCCAGAGTATTCCTGTGAAATACTGCTGGAATATTTTCTTTAAAGTATGTACAATATAAGTAAATTATTGCTGGAATATTTCCTTAAAAGTACGCAGAATGTTCCTATGAAATATTGTTGGAACATTGACTTGAAACTGTCTACAATATTCGTGGGAAATATTGGCGGATTGTTGTTTTGAAGGTTCTCAAAGTGTATCACTGGTACGTTTCTGAAATATCCTTATAACGTGAAAGTATCTTTATGCTACTCTCAAAATAATTATACAGTACAGAACTTATTTCGTAAATTTATGTATTTCTTTTTATTGTTTTTCAAATATGAATTCATACAGTAACAGTAAATACGACATTATAAAAATATTATTAGGAAGCTTCGGTCTTTCGTATGAGCATAAGAGGTATTTGCCGTATTTTCAACATAAACGTGTACAATATTAGTGGATTTTCCTCTACAGAATGTTTACAGAAATGAGCGCATTTTTAATTCACATCCATGGTAAGTATAACAATACATCACTTTATTTATCATTACAATGCAAAATTGAATCACAAGATAAACTTCAAAGTTTTACATGATAATTAAAAATCAATTGTTGCAAAAAATTCACTATGTTTTGTTCGCTCAGCTTTATGGTTTTTCGAGTATAGTATCGTCAGGACGTTGATGCGCAGAAGACTTTCCCAGCAAATAGTTGATCATGAAGGCTCATAATTTGGAAATAAGATCAATTTTTATCGAATTGAAAAAACAAGGGATACTTCAACAGCTGTAAAACAACACAATTCAATTAGTATTTTTTAGAGTTGACTGAGGAATTGCATAAGATAGTTTGTTTGAGACTATTTTCTTAAAATGTTTCTAAAAAATTAGTACTTTTTCAATAAAGTTTTAACTTTTGAACGTATATTTTTTAATGGAACATTTTTTTTCAGTATTTTTAAATTTACAAAATTCTTATAGTCATCGGCAAGTACTCCTGTAACTCTTAATAAAAATATTTTTCTGTACAGTATTAAATGGCATGAATGTTACTATATACGATTAAAATTAACAGTTAGCAAAAGACAGTATAGAGGCCACCTAGTTGTATCCAGGAGTACAAGAGAGATTAGGCCACAATTCATTATAAGGATGGGAAGGTGAGGATCTAGGATGTTCGCAAGTTGACATGATGGTTGAGAATTTAGTGAATCCAAATTGTTATCCAAGATGAATTCAAATCCAGAGATAAGTAGACTTTTCTAGTAGACGAATGAATATGGCGATCGGTAATAAATTTAGGTTTCCAGAATGTCTTCGTTTTCAGATTCCATGAATCTAGAAATGGGATCGACTGAAATATTGATATTAACGGGCTGTGGATATTAGTTTCAAATCAAAGTATTTGATGAATCACTTACAATTAAATATGATACCGAGTATTTCAACAAGTTTACGCTTTCAAATAAATTTTAGAATAGGAATAAAAGCTTCGAATAATGGGATTTTTTGAAAGAGGTCAATCAATGCCATAGGCAACATTTGGAGAGCATTAATACAAAATACAGGCACACAAACTTAACAGTGTTATGAGTTTCAAATATATAATGCGACTATACTCTCGGCCAGAATTAAGAGCCCGGATCAAACAACCCGTCATAATTTTCTGGCGCTCAGACCGGAGATATTCCTGACTACTTGAATTTGAGCGACGTTGAGTCTCCCCCTCCTACCAACTCTAGACTCCAGAAAGTTAAAACCGATTCTTTGATCCAGGCCCTCAATTGTCAGTCCATAAAAAATCGTATTCATAACATGCCTCTCTGTTTTTATGGATATCTAAGATTCTCAACCACCACATTGTGCGTGCACCAGGGAAATAGACAGAAAAAATTGAAACTTTGCAAAATTAAGTTTTAAAGACTCCTCCTTGAAATGAGGCGCATTTGTACATTTTTTTAGCACAGAAAAAACTAAAGTTAAATTTTGTTGCATGCAAAATTTTCCCCTGATAAAGTTTACATGCTATTTGACGAAAGATTATCCTACGATGGAATAGAAGCTGTCGTCTGCTACGCCCTTAGCAGCAATGGGAAAACGACAAAGTATGAGTGGATTCGAGCTATAAATCAGGATACCAGATTTGAATCAACTATTCGCTTACTTCATTATTAATTTGAAAATAATAAGACTTAGAAAATTCAATAGTTAAAATTTGTTGCAGGTACATTTTGGAACGGTTAAAAATTGAATGTATTTCGGTGAAAGTTTAAGCGAGGTTAGGAGAATAATTCTGAGAGCCGGGAATCCCATTTCTGCTCCAATGTAATTAAGTTAAAAGACGGTAGATAGCGCTGGTGTCGCAATTATCGTATCTTTTCGAATAAAAATGGAGCGATAATGAGACGAAAGATTATCCAGGCAAGGTTAAAAATGGAGAATTATCTTCGATTCGTGTAAAGTTCAACCGGCAAGGTTATTTTTTGTTGCAGCGAATCTTTCACCTGGAATCGATGTAAACTTTATCTTTCGTTTTTTCTGTGAATTAATCGGAGACTCAGAAGTATATCATTATGTTCTTCGTCTTATTTTGAGGGCAAGATTTGAAACTTTACTTTAGCGAAGTTTAAATTTTTCATTCACTTCCTCAAATCATGCGAAAAGAGGAAGTTGAGAATCGAAAATTGGCCCCTCATTATAAAAGATACTTCCAGTAAGGCTCAATTGAAGCGAGATTTAATAAGTTTATTTTATTTTCAAATCTTTCTAACTTATTTTTACGCTGAGGTATCCGCGAAAAAAGGATATTCTTATTACGATTTTTTTAGTGGATTGCTAATTTTGATAAGTACTATAGTTCAAACGTATAGTTAAAGTTCAGAAGTTCAAACAGAAACAGAAGTGCGAATTTAGATAATATATGCGAGCATGTATATTGATATTTGAATCACAGTGCTACACGATAGATTCAAACAAAGATAATGGAAAGTACTTGATGACCAAGAACGAGGATAAAATATCTTTTAATCATTTTTTTTTTCATAGATATGGTCACGCTAGTACCAATGTGTAATAACTTCATCAATTATTCTTACTTAGCACCATTTCAAACCCCAGAATCCCGAAAACTACCCTTATCAGGGGGTGGAAACTGCACCGGTACCATGAAAGTAGGCGAAATAGTGTCTAATAGTTTTTCATCATAACAGTATAATATGTACCTCAATTATACTTACTCAGTGACGCTCCAACTATTGAAAATCGAAAAACTACCCCTACAATGAGTTATTGGGTTATCGGTATTATAACCCTATATAGTGAAGGTGCGTGCATATTTGGCAGTATGTGTTTGTGCTTGTGCATGTGTATGCACGCACCTTCACTATGTAGGGTTGTATAACCCATAACCCCATAACTCATTGCAGGGGTAGTTTTTCGATTTTAAAGAGTTCAAGCGTCACTGAGTAAGTATACTTGATGTACATATTATACTGTTATGATGAAAAACTATTAGTCCCCATTTGACCTACTTTCATGGTACTGGTGTAGTTTCTACCCCCTGATAGGGACATTTTTTCGGTTTTTATGGGTTGAAATGGTGCTAAGTAAGTAGAATTAATGTAGTTATTAAACATTGATCCACGCGATCGTACCTTCATAAAAAACATGGTGAAAAGCTATTTTAATCACATTCTTATGCATAAAGTACTTTTCACCCACAATTAAGGGTATTTTTTAATTTGCCAGTGTTAGAAGGGTTTGAAAGGGTAAACTAATGAGAAACCCGGTTACAGCATGCATTGTCGATTATTTCGAGCTCGTTGCGTCAATTTATGTTCTTTCCTTCAAAAACTACGTTAGGCGGAAAAAAATTGGTTTTAACGTACATTTCGAACGTATATCATTGTTTAGTCCCAGATAACCACCTCGACGCGAAATGACCTATTTGCTCACCTGTGGCTTGGGGTTTACTTTTTCTGGCTGCACCTGAAGATGAAAATAAGTACAGTAGTGTTGTGGTTGGTTTTAATGATGGTCTTCATTTCCGCGAAATCTTTAAAAATATTTGATGACATTTTAAAATACTTACAGAGAGAAACTCTGATACTTACATATTATTAGATTTGAACATTTTTTTTCAGATAAAAAAATTTTTCCTTTAAACCCTGTCCAGCTGTAACTTTGCGCGATAAATTTGCTGAATAGTTTTGAGCAGATGTTGTAAACGATATTTGATAAATGTCATCCACCAATCAACCCACAAGGACCAGCCTACATGAAATCATGATAAGATACTGTTAATAATAATAATTTATATACTACGTGACGCTTTTTTGCTTTTTGAATGTGAATGAAAAGTGACTAGGTGTTTTTGATATTTTTTGGCGCTAAACACGAATCTGGTCTCAGAAATTGCCGATCACATCAGAATTTTGAGAAAATTGAGGTCAAAGTGTTTAAAAATGCGTTTTTGGCAATTTTTGAGTATTTATAGCGGCTAAACCGGGCATGCTGAATGTTCGAAAATATCTCAAAGTAAAGCTTAGACTTCGTACATTCAGGTGCACTCTGAAAATTTTTTCACATGTGCCGCTGAAGCACTGTTGATGTTTCTTTGTAGTGATGTACGCGCTCTATGCATGTATGGCCGCGCGCATGAATGGAGCACCTAAATGTACAAAGTCTTAGGTTCAATCTGAGATATTTTCAAAATTTCCTGCACGTGGGATTCAATTGCTATGAATTTTCGAAAATGGCCCAAAACACGTTTTTTACACTATAGCCTCAATTTTCTTCAAATCCTGACGCGATAGGCAATTTCTGAGACCAGATTTGTGTTCAGCGCCAAAAAATCAATCGAAAGCGCCTCCTCACTTTTCATTCATATAATTGACAATACGTAGTGTAATTAATAGTTGATTGATCAAATTGAATTTCAAGTACATTTGAGATCGAGTATAATTACCATCTCGTTAAAAAATGACTTTTTTCTGATATTCTCTGCTACTTCATTAAAGTCAGCACTTTGTATTGGCAAATCTGGGTATTTCTCTGATTCAAAAAAATTACTGGTATTGGTCTTTTTACTAATGGATATGTCATTCACGCGCATTTCGAGAAGTTATATTTTAATTAATATTTCATTTGATTTATTGAGCAACAGTTGTTCGATTGTTAGACCTGTATCACAAATAATTTTTTTTCAATAGAATGAATAGCAGACTTTGAACTACTTTAAATACATTTTTGATGTCAAACTATGACTCTGTCGGATCAAGTTCTGTCCTCGTACTCCCCCTCCATTAACTGAAGTTTGGTGGGTCTGACGTTATAACTAGACTCTCCACCGTACGAAGACTACCTACTAAATTTGGACATGATTTCGACTTGCAAAATAAATTTCTCGCATAAAGGTGGTAGTTAAGCGTACAATTAAAATAATGAATAATACAAACAATAAAATAGCCTCGGAATGAACTGAAATTTTGATTGACGAAAAGCATGCACTCGGTAAACGTAAAGGCCAAGTTTTTGGCGATGAATAGCGACTGGGTGTTTGGAATTCTAGAGTGGCGAATGATCTTAAAGTAAGGGAATTACGGGAAACTATGCACGTAAGGAAGCTAGATATTCTATGTATACCTGAAACAAAGGAAAAGGGATGTGTAGATAGTGAATCAAATGGTAGTCAAAGGGTAAGTTTGATTATGAATGAAAGAGCAAGACAGCATTTCAGAGATCATGATTCTGTATCTCCCAGATGGTTGTAGGTTAGAATGAAAAAAGGAATCAGAAGATTATTTATCATAGCATGCCATGTCCCATTTGATGTTGATCCCAACGAAGTAAAAGACGCCTTCTGGGGCAGTTTAAATGATACTGTGTATTAGTGCTTGCGATCATGGCAAAAGAATCATTATACTAGGAGACATGAATGGATGGGTCGGCGTCCAGCATCAAGAGAAGATACAGAAAGGGTGCTAGGTAATTTTGGGGATCCAGCAAGAAAAAATTATAACGGGAAAAGATTAGCTTATGCTTAGAAAAGGGCTTATTTATTACAAATACTTGGTTTAGGCATAAGATGATATACAGTTACACCTGGTGTAAATGTAGATTTAATATAAGTATAATTGACTAATGTAATTATAATATATTTAACATAGCATAATTGACTTTGTTATTGTAGATAAAAGACTAAGAAAGGCAGTAAAAGATACAAGAGTCACGAGGGGTTCTGAATATAATACTGATCATTACTTGCTAGTATCCAAAATAAACTTAGGTCAGCGATGGAGAAGAAAGATAACCAAAAAACGCAACAAACGCGAATCAAGATTAAAAATTCACAGAGACCGGAAGTGCGAATAGCTTTTTAGAATAAGATAAACAAACGTATAGATCAGGCCACTTGGAAGGCGCTAATAGATAATAAAAATATAGAGAGCACATCAACCTTGTTTGAGGGTTTCATTGTTAGGAGTGCGACTAAAGTATGTGGTACTGCAGTCGTAGGAAGAACGTCTGGTGATGCATCGTGGAATGATGAAATTCAGTCAGCCTGACAAGAAAAGAAAGAAGCGTACAACAGAACGTTGAACATCACAGCTCTTAGCGATGAGAAAAGAAATAGACTTGAAACTGATTATAGACACAAAAAGAGGAAAGTTAAACGATTAGTTAAGGGCATGTGATACATAAACAATGATCGATTTTAGCAGTGTTAGGTTCCCCCGGCTTTTTTCCTACAATAATAAAGATTTTGCCTTAAAAATTTGGGGAATGATAGCGAACATGCTAACGGACGTCCCCGAACTCTTCTGTTATGGAATAATTTAAAAAAATTTCGTTTTACTAAATTTGATTGATATGTGTGTATTTTGAGGTTATGTGTGTTACAATTCTCCCCGCAGCTTTACTTTCAAACTACACAATATTTTTGGTCGAAAACTTACGACAAGTAATAAAACATACTAACGAATGTCCCGGAACTAAGCTTGTTTGTAGGCAATCCAAAAAATATATTTCATAAATAATTTAATTTATGCTCGTTAGGATGCCCTCTATGCGACTCGGTACAAAGATACCAACATTATCGGGATGACAGACTTGACAACCGATCCTAACCCCCAAATAGCGCATATACACAAAAATTTTATTTAGCAGAATATATATATTTTTTGCTATTATCCCTTAAAAAAAGAGTTCGGGGACGTCCCTTATTCTATTTTATAGCATCTCCGAATTCAGTTTTTACAAATTTTAAGTTTTGTGGACAAAAACCCGGGGGAACTGAACCCGATTGAAGTATCACATGCCCTTAAGGAAAGCAATGATAATATCAGACGCGGTGTTTATATACGGAAAAAAAGTTTGACTTATATGTAGCTTAAAAAAACGGCGAGGATTTCTTCGTAATGACTCTAGATATTAAAAAAATTACACTCCCAAAATCTGATCTGATCCTTTTTTCAAGATAACTTAGAAACAATTTTTTTATTCAAATTATTTAAAAATTTAGATATATTTCAATAAGTACAGCATATATTAGAAATGAATTTCGTTTATAAAAATGATTCATTCTTTTTTACATTAGAAAATATAATAATAAATACATATTAATAATATAACAATATATATTGACAAACAGAAATAATAATAATTTTGATATAATATGTTAAAAATAAATAAACCCAAATACATTATGACTTGTTAATACAAAAATAAATACAGTAAACTTCCGAATATTTTAAAGACCGCTTATTTTAAAGACCACATATTTTAAACCCCCTACGCGCACTTATTTTAAATTGCGCAGTTTCGTCATCTCCCACCAAGGTCCCTGTACACTCTCCTCCGTGTCAGTGAATGACCAATAATCAAAAAGTGGCCCGAAGAGCGCCCTCGTTGGTTTAAACCGAGTATTTTTTCACGTCATTGGTTCTCTCACCTCAAATTTCGTATAGTTTATTGTATTTTGCAAAAAGTCGTATGCAGTTGCAGTACTATGCACTAACCTCCCTACGTCTGACATTTCCACCTATCGACGTCATGCTACAAAACTCACTATTCCGCGAAATATTTTCGTCGTTTTTTGAATCTACAGTATTGATTTTTAGTTGGCAAATTGTCGTACGCCAACAAAAACATTTGAAAAACACTTGAAAAACACGCATGCACGCATGCAGACTAACGGACCGCGACTTTTTCAACTGCGCAATAAGCCGGATATCCACTCGCCTGAACCGTTTCCATAATATTGCCCAATAAGTGTACTCGACAGAGTATTCACGCACTCGGTAACCGTATCTCGCCCTACGCGCTGAGAAACTGCAAGGGCCAGCAGTTCTTGAAATTTCGGGTGTATTTATTTGTATTATTATTGATAGTATTCATTATTGATTTCAAATCACCCGCGCTTCTCGGTTGAAAAAGTTGCCTACAGGCAGCGCATCGATACAAGAACGGGGCAGCCAATGAGCGTCGTGGATAAAAATAAACTGCCGAATCACGGTAAGGGTGGGGCACCCTCCAGCTTTAAAATATTTGGTCGGGTACGTGTCAAGGTCCTTAAAATATTCGGAAGTTTACTGTATAAGCCTTTTTAGATTCACAGAAATCAACAGTATTTATATCTACACTTCAAATATGAAGAGATGAGAACTCAACGGTGGTATTTTTCAGTCTTTGCGGATATGAAGAGTCTGTAATAAAATTGATTTTTCGTCTTTCCCACATTTGTAGAAACTCTCTATGTGCCGCTTCTCCGGCTTGCTCCGACCATAAGCCTAAACTTTGGGTATTCAATAGTTCTAGGCATTGTGTCAAGTGCTGCATCAGGACATGCATTTTTAGGGTTTCGGTTGTAGTTGTGCTTAACAATACGCTTTGCAATTCTTTAATGAGCTTTCCCATGCAGAAAATTGTTAAGAGAAGCTGACACACTCTTTGATCGAAAAATGTATGTAGATGTCGGTACATTTGCAGATATAAGAAAGTCGATTGCAGATAAAGGAAAGCTCGTTAAAGAATTGCACAGCATGTCCTGATCAGGGACCCAACCTAAACGTTCGTTCCATTTCGTTACTGCCAAAAATGAAAATAATTTTTATTTAATCATTAATGTAATTTCAGATATTATCTAATTTCGTCCAAAGTTTAGGCTTATGGTCAGAGCAAGCCGGAGAAGTGGCACATAGAGAGTTTCTAAAAATTTGGGAAAGACGAAAAATCAATCTTATTACTGACTCTTTATATCCGGAAAGACTGAAAAATGCCACCGTTGAGTTCTCATCTCTTCATATTTGAAGTGTAGATATAAATAGTGATGACTTCTGTGAATCTAAAAAGACTTATATTTATTTTTGTGTTAACAAGTCATAATGTATTTATGTTTATTTATTTTTGCTTACATATTATATCGAAATTATTATCATTTCTGTTTGTCAATATATATCATTATATTGTTAATATGTATTTATTATTATATTTTCTAATGTAAAAAAGAATAAATCATTTTCATAAACGAAATTAATTCCTAATTTATGCTGTTCTTTTTAAAATATACATGAATTTTTAAATAATTTGAATAAAAATCTTATTTCTAAGATGTCTTGAAGAAAGGGTCAGATCAGATTTTGGGAGGGTGATTTTCTAGCATCTAGAGTCAATACCAAGAGATCCCCGCAGTTTTTGTTTAACTACATATCAGGCAAAAATTTTTCCGCTTATAAGCACCGTTTCGAATAGAAGAAGGGAAGAAAATACAAGACGACCCTGAAGCAAGCAAGAAACTGTTATATGGATCTATAAAGGGAAGTAGAAATACAGAGTTTATCAGCATGAGAAATGGCAAAGGTGAAATGCTATATGATACAGACAGGATACTAGACGCTTTGAGAGATTCTTTCAGGGAATTATTGGGAGATGAAGATATACGGCACTACAACTGCGATAGAAAACAAGATGTGTTAGAAAACTCAATTGAGAGAATCTGTGTCACTGAGATTAGGGATATAATTGAGAACTCAAAACATGGTAAAGTAGCTGGTGTAGACAGTATTAACGCTTTAATGCTCAAATACGTTTGTTGTGCGAAATGATAAATTTATGAATTGATGTGGGAGAAGTTTCAGGTAACTGGAAAGAAGCGATTATCGTACCAATATACAAAGGAAAGGGAGACAAAATCAACTGCAATAAATAATTACAGAGGTATTAGCTTATTAAGTGCCGTAAGTAAAATATATTCAAAAATACTTATTTGTAAAGTAATGAAAATAACAGAGGAAAGATATGGGAAGTGCAAAGTGAATCTATGCCAGAAAGATCATGTACGGATCAAATATATAGCTTTAGACAGATCACAGAAAAAAGTTTGAGAGTGAGGAAAAAAGACTTCTGTGCATTTATTGACCTAGAAAAAGCGTTCGATAAGGTGGATAGAAGCAAACTTGGGGAAGTCTTGAAAGATTACGGAGTCAATGGATTAAACGGAGATGCGTTATGTCCTTAGGGCTATTTATTATATTCATGAACAAGTGTCTAAGAATGGCCCCCTCCGACGAAGAAGGTGTAGATCTCGAGACAGTGAGGGGAAATGGGTTAGCTTTCGCAGATTATAAGGTTGTTATGGCAGAGTCAATCGAGGACTTGAAAAGAAAAAGAACGTACCCTCCCAACTGTGCACGTGTCAATTACTACAATCAGATTTTGAACTGACAAGTCCACGGCGCACAGATGGTACCCTCCCAAATGTGCACCTCTTAAATATTACGATCATATTTTCAACGTACACGTCCATGTTCACAGATATGATACCTCTAACCTTCTGTGCATATGCACAGTTGGGCTCGTGCACAGTTGTCCCTCACACCGCGAACTGGAAGGCGAGATGAAGCTGAGCCGAATATATTTTTTCTATCTATAAATATGATAAAGGTTTGACCTTTATGGGAAAAGGTTAAGAATCAGTTTCACTTCTATGAATTTGGTGTATCAAATAATATTTTTCTTTACAAATTACAATGCAAAACCTGAGATTGCCTACCGTTCACAGAAATGTGAACGGTAAATAGAACTAGTAGTAAAAGTAGCCAAAGAAGGGCTTTGCATGTATCTGCGAAGAAAAATAAATGTTTGACCTTCAAACACTAAGGTCAACAAGAAATTAAATCCATCATTCTACCAGTATATTTTTTCTATCTCTATAAGTATAGTTTCTATTGGATATGATACCAGTATTTTTTCACATAAATTATGAAATTTAAAAAAAATTATTACCTCATTTCAGTAATTGTATAGAAATTCATATTTAATACTGTTGTTTAGTAAGTATAAGACATAACTTTTCGAAATAGAGCCTACACGAAAAAAAAGTCATTAAATTTTATAGAACTAGTCCTATAGTAGAGGATACGGCGGGTAGTTTAATAAAAGTTAAAAATCTTCTTGGTTTTACATTGCATTGAACTATTCTACGAAATGTGTTACAAAGTTCTATGAAATGTAAAGAATGAGGTGACGTAATCTCTATTAGAAGGCAGAAGGCGAAAAATGTAGAATAGTTCTAGAAAATCTAAAAGTGCAGCTAATATAAAGTCTACATCGGAGAAGTCTCCAAACTATAGATAACAGTTCTGTAAAATGATGACCGATTTTTCGCCTAAAAAATTAATCCTTATTACTATTATTATCATTATGCTTTAATATTTGTTCACATATTTAATTACATAATTATTTACTATAATGCAAACAATTACTACATTAATAATCGCATGCTAATAAAATTCGTATTCGCTGTGGGTTCGAACCCCCTACCTACGCATTTGCAAATCCTAACAAAACCTCGCAGCTAAGTTAACTCGAAGTATTACAAAAAAATCAAAAATATAAGCTTCAGCTGTGCAGGGTCACGTTTAAATTTTTGTGACCGTTTCATAAAAATTTTCTTTGCTTTTAAAATTTTAATAATTTACAGGTTCAGAATTTCTTCTTTTCTAATGAATTAATTATTTTTAAAATGAATTCGCTGTTTTTCTAGAATATCGATAATTTGAAAATTCTAGTTTCATAATTTCGGGAATTTTAAATTTCCCGAGTTTGATATTTATAATGTCGGGAATTTCAAGATTATCAACTTTCGGAAATTAAGTTTTAAAATTAGGGAATTACTAATTTCGGGATTCAAGATTATTAAGAAGTTAGATAGCTATATAGAATAAGTTTATATAAGTTATATAAAGTTCAATAAGTTGTAATTCACTAATATATTATCATTCACTAATCGTTCTTCACTAACCGGCGTTATGTATAAACACATTGGGCCGGAGATGTAGAAAATGTCGCTGCATGCGCACAGTAGCAACTGCGCAGCTACATTTTATAGAACTGAGGTCTATAGATCTCATATTGAAGTAGTTCACAAACACTCAATACCTCGAATCGAATTTCTCTGAGATTTTTAAACATTTTTTCAAGAATTTTTTTATACATTCGACTGAATTGAGGTATTTAAACCTTATAATTATGTGATTACAAACTCTCAGTACCTCAATTGTGATTTCTACGAAAGTCTTCAAAATTTTTCCATGAATTTTTCTATATAATTTATTGAACTTTTTTTAATCGGAGTTCAATATAAAGTTTACAGAACTCTTGTAGTGTTGATCCAGATTTGTTCTACAATTAATCCTGAAAGTTATACAGAATATAGAAAATTTGTTCAAGGTTCGCTCTCATCCCCGACTCTTGAAGTAATTCATGAATGTTTAATGAACTTTTTTTTCCGCGTAGGTAAATAAGTGCATAATCTCGAATGCATACAATCCTACAAATATTCATAGGGTGCCAAATACATTAAAAAAGATACCTGCGTTTGTTACACCAAATGCATAATTGGTTACCGTATCCGCCAGACTATTCAATATGTGTATATCTGCTGGCAGCGCAGCGACGTGTATAAGACTCCGCGCTATATGGATAAGCATATGGAACAGTCCCATACACGGCGCTGTCATCAGATAGACTTATATTCAACGGAAGCATCGACATAATTTAATGAATATCTGAAACTTTTTCTTTGTAAAAAGATGTCAATAAGTTTTGAGGAAGGAACATCGTACTTGTCTGATAATGCACTTTTAGCACTTTTTGGGTTTTCCAGGTTTTATAATCCAGGTTTTTCAATTCTAAAACTGCATCATGTATTTCCATTTCATTATCTGTAGGTGGCACCAAATAATATGTGCATGTCACATTTTCTTTTAGATCTACTGTAAAAAGCCATTTCGTTGCAATTAAATGAGCCTTTGAATCCACTGAAAATTTTGCCAAGGAAAAGTTATAAATCTCGTCGCTGGCCATCACGTGTTTAAAATATTATCTAAAAAGTATTGTGAGCCTTATATTTTGTCATTTTTTCTTCACTAAAATTTATATTTTCTACACAATCATCAATATAAATTAGTAAAAGAGATGTGTCAATATAAATAATATTTTACTTAATTAAAAAATATTTGTTTAGTTTAATTCCATTTAATAAAACACCTAAGTATTTTTAATTTGTATAATTGCTTAGATTTTAGATTAATGAATATTGAGCATAAAAATTATTTAAATTCAATCGATTTTGTTGTTACAGTTCATATACTATA
>CAKNWT010285779.1:0-12135 GCA_932066315.1 Andricus coriarius | reverse complement strand
ACATGCACCTTATTTCCCCCTCCTGCCTCAAACCAAAAACCTAAGTAACAGAACTCCACTCTTTCCACTGTTTGTACGTTCATCTTGCAAACGTAACCTATTTTGGTTTTTCTGCTTCTGCAGCAGATCTCTCCTTTCTCATCTCCTTTCATATTACCATTACATATAGACCATCCTGTTTCTCCTATTACGTCTAGCAATCTCCTCCCCTCTCGGTATGTCTCCCTATGTGTGGGGCTCCTTATGTAGGCCTCCTTTTCTTCATCCCCAAACCCTCCCCCTTGCTCGCCAGTTAAGGCATTCAAGTCACCTCCTATCAACACCAACTCTTCCTTCTTTTCCTCCATCCACCTCCTTATTACTCTCCAGCCTTCCTCTTCCCCCCTTCTTTTATATACATAAACCACCGTTATTTTGACTTTTCCAATTATATTCCTTCTTACCATTGTTCCATCCTTTTCCTCCCTGTCCTCCTCTATTCTACCTCTTACTACCAATTCTTTCCTCACCCCTGAGACCATGCTGCCCATCCCTCTACCTTTAACGTGTTCCTTTCTTGCTTCTTGCATTGTCCACACATAACCTTTAGGTAACATCCTTTTCATCCCCTTCCAATCCTTCTCATCCGACCAGGTTTCACTTATCATAATCACATCCCACTTTTCTAAATCCCGCCAAAATCCTTCATTCTTGTTTTTCAAGCCTGAGACATTCCAGAATGCCACTTTCACGTGTCTATATTTTCCTCCTGCTCCTTCCGTCTTTCTCTTTAGTCCTTTCTTTATTTTGTAAACCCCGACGCGTGTCCTTCTTTCTTATTTTCCTGTTCTTTGTCCTTTTTATTTCCTTGTCTTGTTTCCCACGCTCTCGATTCTTCTATTTCTTCGTCCCAGATCCACATCTCTCCGTTTACCCAAATTCTATCTCTCCCTATTATTACCCTTCTACCATTCCTTCTTTCCGCCCATGCCCTCTGCTCAACTAGCCATTTTCGTCTCCTTTCCTGCCATGTCAGATATTCTTCTATTCTCTGTGCTCTTCCTTTCAACAACTTCTTTTTGCCCATTTATTCAAACCTATCCTCCTCACACCCTAATGTCACCAGAAACATGCCTTCCCTCCCTTCCATCTTTCGTCCTACTCTCTTCACCCCTTGAACCCTCACTAAGGGACCCGATAATAATATACGAGATAATACCAAAATTTCTAAATCAAAGAATACTCTATCGGATAATTATAAGTTAAAGAATACTCTGTCGGATAAGTTTAATTCAAATATAAAAAAATTCACTAGATCAGCCAGTGAAAATAATAATTCTGAAGATTCTATCACTTGTTGGAATTGTGATAAAATAGGCCACAGACACCAAGAATGTTCAAAACCAAAAATTATTTTTTGTTTTAATTGCGGACAAAAAGATGTGACTCGTCCAAAATGTCCAACATGTTCGAGGAAATAAATGAGGACTCGCTGTTTTGAGCAAATACGTCTCCTGATAAATTTATTAAGCCCTCAATTAGTTCAGAAAATGTTCATATAAACTTCGATACGTTTTCAATTAATTCCGAAAGTTCTTTAATGAATCAAAAATCAAAATTGCTTGATCATGTAGAAATTGAATATTTAGATAGTTCAATTAATTTATCTGAATTAAATGGGTTATATAGTCCAAATGATTTAGAATTGACGATTTTTTTAAATCAAATTGATATTTTATTATTAAAGATGAACTTCATAAAATTAATGATAATCCTAATTTTAGAATCAAAGAGAATATTTCCGATGATATTGAAAGAAAATTAGAATGCCCTATTTTTCTGGAAAAGAATGAACAAAAAATAAACTTAAGCTCAAAAATCTCTGAATAAATAAATAATGATAATGATTCAATTAATTTTTCTGAAAATGATCATTTTAATTGTCATTTAGAAAATAATTCGAAAACTCTGATTGATAGTGAAATTCATTTAGATCCCTTAGAAAATAATGAATTTAACAGTACCCTTGATTCTTCGAAAAATTCTTCTATTTTTAATATTTCAGAAATTACTTATATTCCGAAATGTTTTTCTGGTCCTGAACCATTATTGCATATAATCTTGATAATCCTGTTAGAGCTTTAGTAGATAGTGGAGCATCTAGGTCATTTATAGGACCAAAAGGTTTAGAATTAACTAAGAAATTAGGTTTAATCGTTGAAAAAAATTATGGTCGAGTACAAGTTGCTAATAGTGAAATTCAAACAGTATCTGATGAAGTTATAATCCCAATTGAATTAAAAAATAAAGCTAGATTATTAAAGATTCGTGTATTAAATTCATTACCTGAAGATTTTGCTGTAGGATTAGACTTCCTTAAAGCTTTTGGCATAATGATAGATTTTGAAGATAGAAAATGGATTTATAAAAATGACCCTTTCAAAATTTATGATTTTGATGTTGAAGAATGGAGTTCCGATAAATGTTATGGATTGAATGAATCAACTAATCATCCAACGGCCATACCACGCTGGAAGCACCAGTTCCCGTTAGATCACTGAAGTTAAGCAGTGTTGGGCACGGTTAGTACTTGGATGGGTGACCGTCTGATACTACTGCGTTGCTGTTGGCGGTCGTGGGTGTGGTGAGCCCATTTACTACAAATCCACCTAAAAAACACTACCCGAATCGGGTAGTGTCACGCTTACCCCTAGAGGCTCGCCGAAAGGGAAATAGCTTAATGATATATAACTAATGATCAAGTCCATATTTTAAAGGATTTTCTTAAAGATAGAATACCTACAGAGAATACAGAAAACCCGGTCTTACAAATCTCACAGAACATTTTATTGATGTAGAAAATCATGCCCCAATTAAACAACGATATTATTCAGTATCCCCTAAGGTCCATGAAGCTACTGTGGCTGAAGTTGATGCAATGTGAAAAGATGGTATAATAGAACCCTCTAATAATGGATGGTCGTCTCCAGTTGTTATGGCAAAGAAACCTGGCGGTTCATATAGGTTCTGTTTACATTTCCGAAAACTTAATAAAGTTACTAAAAAAGACGCTTATCCTCTACCAAAAATGGACTCAATTTTACAAAAATTGCATAGAGCTAAATATATGTCAAAATTAGATATTAGTAAATGTTTTCTAAATATTCCTTTGAATACTAGTAGTCGTGATAAGACAGCTTTTACCGTTCCAGGGCGCGATTTATTTCAATTCACACGAATGCCGTTTGGTCTCACCAATGCTCCGGCAACTTTTCAACGTTTAATAGATTTCCTCATTAGTACATAAATGGAGCCCCACGCGTTTCCTTATTTAGACGATATCATAATAGTCACTGAAACTTTTGAAGAACACCTTCAATGGTTGTCAAAAGTTCACAAATAAAATATTTAGGTTACATGGTTGATGAAAATGGTTTACATATTGATCCTGATAAAGTCGCCCCAATTTTGGAATATCCCATCCCTAAAAATATAAAAGAATTGAGACGATTTCTTGGAATGGCTTCTTGGTACAGAAGATTTATTCCTAATTTCGCAACAATAGCTCCTTTAAATATCCTTGTACGTAAAAATCAACGTGGGATTTGGTCTAATGAACAAAATTCTGCTTTTGAGAAAATTAAAAATAGTTTAATTAGTGCCCCTATTTTATCTTGTCCTGATTTTAACATTGAATTCGAACTTCAAACAGATACTGCTACTACTACCGGTCTCGGTGCTGTTTTAACTCAACATATAGATGAAGTTAAATGTGTAATTTCGTATGCTAGTAGATCTTTAATTAATGCTGAGAAAAATTATACCACAACTGAATTGGAATGTCTTGCAATAATATGGGCTATTAAGGGCATGTGATACTTCAATCGGGGTCAGTTCCCCCGGGTTTTTGCCCACAAAACTTAAAATTTGTAAAAACTGAATTCGGATATGCTATTAAATAGAATAACGGACGTCCCCGAACTCTTTTTTTAAGGGATAAAAGCAAACAAAAAATATTCTGCTAAATAAAATTTATCTGTATGCACTATTTGGGAGTTAGGATCGGTTGTCAAGTCTCTGTCATTCCGATAATGTTAGCATCTGTTGTACCGAGTGGCATAGAGGGCGTCCTAACGAGCATAAATTAAATTATTTATGAAATATATTTTTTGGATTGCCTACAAAAAAGCTTAGTTCCGGGACATTAGTTACTATGTTTTATTACTTGTCCTAAGTTTTCGACCAAAAATATTGTGTAGTTTGGAAGTAAAGCTGCGGGGAGAATTGTAACACACATAACCTAAAAATACACACATATTAATCAAATTTAGCAAAATGAAATTTTTTTAATTATTCCACAACAGAAGAGTTCGGGGACGTCCGTTAGCATGTTCGCTATAATCCCCCAAATTTTTAAGGAAAAATCTTTATTATTGTAGGAAAAAAGCCGGGGGAACCTAACACTGCTAAAATCGATCATTTTTTATGTATCACATGCCGATAAGAAATATCGAGAATATTTAGAAGGCTACAATTTTACTGTCGTTACAGACCATGCCAGTTTGAAATAGCTTCACAACCTAAAAAATCCGACAGGAAGATTGGCCAGGTGGTCCTTATCATTTTTAGCATATGATTTTGAAATTATTCACCGAAAAGGAAGGTTTCCTAATTGGAAAATTATTGATGACAAGTTATATCATTTTAAACCCGACCGTTTAATTTCTACTGTAGTCAAGGATTTAAACGAATGGAAGTTAGTTCCCACAGATGATGAACGTAATACTGTCTTTCCAGAAGCTCATGATGTACCCCAATCAGGTCATTTAGGCATAGAAAAAACTTATAAAAGAATTGCACAATATTATTATTGGCCCGGTTGTTATCAATATGTTATTAGTTATATTAAAAGATGCGAATTCTGTCAAATGTGTAAAATTGAACAAAAACCCCCTCCAGGTTATATGGGCCATAGGATAGTTGAAGAACCATAGACCGTAGTAGCCGCTGATATTATGGGACCCCTTCCCCGTAGCACATTAGGATTCCAATATATTTTAGTTATTCAAGATCTTTTTACAAAATGGATTGAAGTTGTTCCATTACGTTCAGCCACAGGTAAAAAGATTCGAGACTCTTTTCAAGAATTAATTATAAATCGTTGGAAACTCCCAAGGTTCTACATACAGATAATGGTACTGAATTTATTAATAACATTCTTCGTTCTTTAGCACAAGAATTCAGTATTGTTCATACTACTTCACCTCCTTAGCACCCTCAGGCAAACCCTGTAGAACGACTTAATAGAGTTCTAAAAACTATGATAGTTTAATTCATTGATAATGATAATAGAGTTTGGGATGAACATTTATCTGAATTTAGATATGCTTACAACACAGCCCACCATTCCTCCTTAAAAACTAGCCCAGCTTTTCTAAATTTTAGTAGAGAGCCACAACCTATTAATTCCATTAGAAAACTTAAAGATAATATAGACCCTCTTATTGACCCTGAAGCAATTTATTCTTGGAACGAACGAATGAAGAACATCCAAGTAATGAAAAATTAGATTATTAAAAATTTGGATTATGCCTTTGTAAAACAATCTAAATAATACAATTTACGTCGTCGACAAGTTAAATTGCATCTCAAGGACCTAGTGCTTATTCGAAACAGAACCCAATCATCAAAAGAAAAACATATTGCAGCTAAATTAAATCCTAAGTTTGAAGGACGATATAAAATTTCAAAAATTCTCTCTCCTACTATTTATGAAATAAGTGAGTTAGCTGATAATTATATCACTAAAAGTCATATTGAAGATTTGAAACCCTATATTTTCCCTGATTAGAAGTTTTTTATTTTTGTTTTAGATTATTTTGACTCATCCTCATCTTGACCCATTAAACCATTCCTTCCTAATCCAAAATGCCCGATGACGAAGTTATCTTTGTAAACGAAGATTACGATGAGCTGTTTAAAAGATTTGAGAAATTAAAAAATAATTATGCCGCATTACGTTCCGAATTTGAAAGGAAAAGTCGGGAAACTAAATCGGAAAATTCAGTTCCCTATAAAATTTTCGATGATTTGCGTACGAATTATTTTAATCTGAAGACAAATTATGAAATATTGTCAGAAAAGTATAAACACCATGCAATTACTACTGATGTTGATGTCGTCTGGACATCTGAGGACGAGGTAAAGGAAAAACAACATCCTGGGTGGAGAAATATTAAGCCTTTTCTCCCCATTATTCTCCAAATTAATCAACGGTTCCGAGGATTTTTACCAAGTTTGATTGATGCTCACTACAAGGAACTGCACGTTAAAGAAAAGTTCTGGTACCCTGAACACGTTGGCCAAAGTCTAACTGAAGAGGAATTATTGGCGAATTTAAAGAAAAATATCATTTGTTTCAAAAGGTCCCTAGTCTTGATGCCACAGTACAAGCAGAATCAGCCAAATCAGATACAGAAACCCAAGCTTCGTTTGTTTCTGTTATTCTCGTTTCACCTGCAAATCGTGATGCCTGTATTCAAGTTTTATATATAGAAAAATAAAATCTAGCTGACCAGATGAAACATGATTTTCCTAAATTAAATTCACCATCATCTTCATCATCAACAAATTCGAAGGCAGATTCCCTTTATAGTTCTCCTGGTCAATCTACAAATAAATTCAATCTTTCCCCTAATTATTCGCGCTCTTCTTCTCCTGCAAAAAGACCTTAAACGAATAATTATAACTCTTAAGTCCCAAAGCCAAAAGTTCCTTCTCTTTTCGAAATAAAAATGATAAAACCTAAAAACGTAAATCCGAAAACTTTAAAATGGATTAAAAGTAATGCCAGAATAGTATGTTGGAATTGCGATAGTTTATATCATAAATATGAGGATTGTTCACTTCCTAAAAGAAGAACATGTTGTTATAATTGTGGATTTCAAAAATGTAAAATCATCAACTGTCCGAGTTGCAAAGATCTATACCATAACAAATATAAAACACTTCCTTAATGTTAGTTATTCAATTTAAATCACTATTATTATCACCTAGCTGATTCATTTAGTTTAAAGTTTATTTGATTCCATTTTTGTGAAGCATGACGAATTGTTTATATAATTTGAATAAAAATAACTGCTTAAGACCTCTTCTTTGATTATTAAGGTTAAGCAGCGATGCAATCACTGTAATTAGTTTCCATTCCTTATCCCCTTGCCTATAATTCCCTTTTCTTCGAAAAATGTTATTTCATTTCTTTGACCCCTATTTGAATTTTTGTAATTCAATTATGACTCAATCTCCTTTAATTTATTCATTGTTCTCATTTATTATACTTTGCCAAGATTTGAAAAATTCGCAAACAAAGTAGTTAGGTCTTAAAACTAAAATTTCTCTTAAATTTATTGAATAATGATTAATTGTAATATTAACTTTGAATATTATTAATAAAACTGTGTTTTTTTTATTTATATGATAATTTTGGTTATTATTATTTTCCTTTTATATTTTACTTTTTAATTTTAATCCAATCAAGGAACTCCGTGAGAAAAAGAAAAATATGTCTCCAATGAATTTTAATAATCTTCTGACATTTAATTTCATTGATTCATAATTTATTCTTCTTCCTTGGTTAAAGACCTGTTAGGTCTATTCTAAGGAGGGGAGAGTTGTGACGTTGTAAAATTTTAATAATTTCGTAACTCACTAAAATTCATGTAAATTTGTTTGATTAGTTTTTGTTGATTCATCAGTAACCTCGAAGACTGCACGGTGTTCCTGGATCGTACATTTTATTTTATTATTATTATACCATTAAGCCGTTTCCCTTTCAGGGTAGGCGTGAATTAAACAACACGTTCACTCCGCAACACTGCTCCGATCCAGGTTGCTGATCAATCTCTCTAGCTATCACCCCACGTGGAGAGCCTCACAGAATTGTTATGTGTGGTTCCCCACTTGGGCAAATTGGTATCCAAGGTCTTTGTTTCAGGCGTCATTCACTCTACTCACATTCTTTTTATAAACTATCTGTCGCCAAACTTTTCTGTGCTGGCATACTCGGCTAGCTTCCTCCATGTCCATGCATTTCATTATGCAAGTTCTTCAGTTTTCATGGCTTCTTACGTCTCTTCGGATTAATGTCTCATTCACAGATTCTATCCATGCTTTCGGCGGTCTACCTCTGGGCCTTCTACCATTTACTTTGCCTTTATACACCTGTTTGGTCAGTCGTTTATCTTTCATTATTTCAAGATGTCCGAAACACCTTAACTGATTTCTTTCCCATATATTTACTAGTGTCTCCTCTATACCACATTCTTTGAGGATCATCTCGTTTCGAACTTTGTCCATCAGTGTTTTCCCGCATATTGTGCGCAGAGCTTTCATGCCAATCGCGTTAATTTTACTCATGTCCGTTTCTTAATATGCCCATGTCTCGCTACCGTATAGTACAGCCGGTACCCAGATATACGTATTTGTCAACTTGCTCTAATCCCTCATCATTCAGGACAATGTTGCACATTGTTTTCTAACTTTTTCCTTCAAACACCATTACCTTTGTTTTATTTATTTTAATTTTGAGGCCCATATTCTTCATGCTTGTATTAAGTTTGTACAACATTCTTTGTAAGTCTTCGATTGACTGCGCTATAACAATCTTGTCATCTGCGAAAGCCAAATCACGCACCTTCACCGTTTCGAGATCTACACCTTCTTCCTCGAAGAGGGCCATTCTTAGATACTTGTCCATAAATATGATAAATACCCATGAGGACATAACACATCCTTGTCTAACACCCTGAATAATATCGAACTATTCACTCATTTTGCCATTAACCCTTAAACTTGCTTTACTGCCTGCATATATTGCTTGAATTGCATGTAGGAGCCATCCATGGAATCCGTGCACTTTAAGGACTTCCTAAAGTTTACTTCTATTTACCTTATCAAATGCTTTTTCTAGGTCAACAAATGCACAGAAAACTTTCTTTCCTACTCTTGACCTTTTTCCTGTGATCTGTCTTAAGCTGAATATCTGATCTGTGCATGATCTTCCTGGCATAAATTCACTTTGGACTTCCCATATCTTTTCTTCTGTAATTTCCATTACCCTACGAATAAGTATTTTTCAGTATACTTTACTTAAGGTACTTAGTAAGCTGATACCTCTGTAATTATTGCAGTTGTTTTTATCTCCTTTTCTTTTGTAGTAGTATAAACGTTTATTCTTCAGCCTGTTGGCCTTAAAAAATTGACTTGCTTACACTTTCCTTATTTTTACATAATTTCCCTTACAACTAAGCCTTAAAACTAACATCCATCCATACCTTACATTTAGGATCGCACGCTATTATCGCCTTGCCTTTCTCGCTTCTCCTCGCTCCGCCTCGCTCGCATGTCCCTACTCTCTCGCTTCCGTGTCCACTACCTAATGCTTATCTACTATTTACAATATTTACATACTACTGATATCGACTTCATCTTCTATTTACAATCTTTCCTCCTACGTTCCCTACTGCCGTCTTGTCCCCCCTTTCATGCATCAATACCTCCATGCTCATTTCACTCTTTTCCACCTCTACACACTCCTCCAACCAGTGCTCCACTTTTGCATACCCCTTTCCACACAGTTCACACATCCTCTTTTCACTCGTGAGCCAGAACCTATTAAAATCCTCCATGCACCCACACCTCATCCTCGCTATAAGCTCCTGACTTCCTTTCTCTCCTTTCTCACACAAATATTGCGCTCTCGCTCTTGGCATTATCCACAGATAGTTCCCGTTAAACCTTGACTCTCTTATTCTCTCTTCCCCTGCTGCCTTCTCTCTCACCATGCCATTTTTCTTAACCAACTCATATACCTTCCTTCCTTCCTCATGCATCCTTCTCACTTCATCCATCTGTAGCCCATTCGTTCTAAAATACCTTTCCCTTTCAGCCTCCATCCTCCCACCTCCTTTCCTGTTCTCCTTCTCCCACCAACACTCCCTAACCAGCTTACTTCCCCCCTCTTTCAAAAATTTCTCCTCATATTTACACGCCCGACTCCCAGCTAGAATCCCTACACTCGTTCTCCCCGTCTCCCTCCTGACAACATAATTAGGCGTGTTCCTTGCCAACCCCAATGTCCACTTTATATACCTCTCCTGAGTCCTACTTACCTCTTCACTTTCCTTCCACCCCCATACCTCTACGTCATACAATAGCTCACTCATTACTAGCGAGTCAAACAATTTCATTCTCCTTTCAAAATCATCTGCGAATAATTTCTTTCCCAACACCCAGACCTGCCTCATCACCACATTTGCCCTCCTCACTCTCTCTTTTATGTGACCATCTACTCGCCCATTCCTCCGAAACACGAAGCCCAGGTACACAAACTCTTTCACCTCCTGCACCGCCTCTCCCTTTCACGTCCACTCCCCTCCCTTATCCCTCCCACCTCCTTTTCTGAACACCATAACCTTAGACTTTTCCGCATTCAGCTCTAACCTCTTCTTATCCAGGTATCTTCTCAACCTCTTCATCATCTCCTTTAAGGCCTCTTCGCTTTTTGTCAGCAACACTATGTCATCTGCAAACGCTAGTGACCAAATCCTAACCCCTCCTATCCTGACTCCTCCTACCACCCCGGCCTCCAGCTTACTTTCCATATCTGCAATTAAAATTGCGAAAAGCATTGGGCTAAGCGGACACCCTTGCCTTAACCCCCTATCCATCCAAAATCCCTCCGAAATCCCCTCCCCTCCTCTTACCTTATCTTTGGTCTCTTCATATATCTCCCTTACCCTCTCGATCAGGCCTCTCTCCACTCCCCTATCCTCCATCGTTTCCCACAATCTTTCCCTATCCACCGAATCCTTTTCTTTTGTATATTGGTACAATAATCGCTTTTCTCCAATCGTCTGGAACTTGTCCCGTCTTGATGCATAAATTGATCAATTCGCACACCCTGTGAGGTACGTACTCGCCACCGTATTTAAGCATTTCAGCATTAATGCTGTCTACATCAGCAGCCTTGCCATTTTTTAAACTCTTAATTATATCAATAACCTCGGTGACGCATACATTTTCAATTGGGTTTTCTAATGTATTATTTTCTATCTCGCAGCTCTATTGTCCTATATCTTGACCTCCTAATAATTCTTTAAAAGAGTCTTTTAAAGCCTTTACCATCCCGCCTGTATCATATAGCATTTCACCTTTGTTGATTCTCATGCTCACAAACTCTGTATTTTTAGTTTTGTTTATCTCTTTGAATATTATTTTCATGGTTAGTTGGAAGTCGTTTTCTAATTTTTTCTCTTCTTCTGTTCTGATTTTATCTTCACTTTCCTTGACTAGTCGTTTAACTTTCCTCTTTTTTTGTCTGTAATCATTTTCAAGACTACTTCTCTCCTCATCGCTAAGACCTCTGATGTATAATGTTCTCTTGTACGTTTCTTTTTTTTCTTGTCGAGCTGCCTTAATTTCATAATTCCAACATTTATCACCAGATTTTCTTCCTACTACCGCCGTAGCACATACTTCAATCGCAGTTTTAACAATGCTATCCCGTAACATAGTCCACAGGCCCTCTACATCTTTATCAGTTCTAAACCCCTCCCATATTGTCTCATCTATGCGTTCATTTATCTTATTCTGAAAATCTAATCACACTTCCGGTTTTTGTAAATTTTCAATCCCGATTCGCGTTTTTTTTGTTCTTTCTTCTCCATCCCTGCCCTAAGTTTATTTTTGGGACTGAAAGGTAGTGATCAGTATTGCATTCGGAACCCCTCATAACTCTTGTATCTTTAACTAGTTCACTTAGCCTTTCGTCCGCAATAACGAAGTCTATAATACTGCGGTTATTTCATTTACACCAGGTGTGCGTGTGGATAATTTTATGTCGAAACTAAGTATTTATAATAAATAGGCCCTTTTCTAAACATAGGCTAACTAACTTTTCCCCGTTATAATTTGTTTTTGGATCCCCATATTTACCTAGTACCCTATCAGTATCTGTATCTTGACGTTGGACGCCGACCCATCCGTTCATATCTCCCAGTAAAATTATCCTTTCACCTTGATCGCAAGTACTAATTGCATCATTTAAAGTATCCCAGAAGGCGTCTTTGACTTCCCTTGGGTCACTATCAACTGGGG
>CAKNWT010285773.1:0-26769 GCA_932066315.1 Andricus coriarius | reverse complement strand
GAATGAAAAACAAATTATAGTTAGGAAATTTTCTTTTACAATACAAAGATTATATCTCTTATTATTTGTAGAAAAGGTGGCTTTCATCAGTTTTTTTCTTTTTTTAATTTTTATTATTTTTAATGATAAATTATGACATAATAGTTGAAATCAGACTAAGGGTAAGTATAATATCTGTATTTTCTTTTTCATTGTGAAATACGAAAATCGGTCAACAGTTCGAGGTTAGTTGAAAAGGTCAATAAACCTTATTTTCGCAATAAAAAAGGAAATCAATAAAAATTATAAAAAAGTATATAATAATAAGCAACTAACATTTTAATTTATGTACATTTACACAAAAAATGTGACGTGCACCGAAGAGAGGGGGCTTACTCTAACAAAAAATGGAAATCGAGGTTTTTACACCTTTCGATAGTTTTTGAGTTGCTCTTTTTAATGAAACCATCCAAAAAATTATCCGAGCGTTATTATTGCCAATAATTAAATTGCTAGGTACCTCGTCCCGCCACGGTTCAATGGTAAAGGGCGTCGCGCGTTTTCTTATATAATGGACATGTCCGTAAATTTTCTAATGAATCCATCTAAAAATGTCCAAAAACCTTCCTTTAATAGTAAAGAACAAATTTCTCACTGGAAGTTATTTCAACTCTGAAGTTCCCTCGATACTTTTCCGCGCCTAAACTAAAAAAACTTGCTTAACGGCCGGTCTGAAATTGCAATTAATTATTATTTAACAATAGGCAGCTTTAATTGGTTTATTGGCTTTATGCCTACAAAACTGAGTTCTGACGATTTATGTTTCAAAACATAATTGAATTTGGCTATAGGAAGAAAACGCAAGCGCGGCAGCGGCGCCGCTATATGCGTCAGAATGTAGTGGTAAGTGAAGAGGGAAGATTTCGCGAGTCTTCCCTCTCTCCTAAAAGTCGCGTCTATCGGGTCGACTTCGACCACTCGCCCTGAAAGATCTCAAAAAGAGAGGACTTATCTTTCATGACCTCACAACGCCCGTCTCTCCCTCCCACCGGACACTGTTATATAACTGTGATGTAACAGTTCTAGAACACAAAAGAACAGGTTCTCTAACAGGATTAGAACATACTTAGACCATGGTCTGAGTAATGTGGTTCCCAAATGGACATAGCAGTTCTGTGACGCTGTTACAGAACCACGTTCTGTCATAGATCTGTAAAAATTCTGGAACAACGTTATATGTAACAAAAATATTTTTAGAACAATTTAGGAATAGGGTTACAGAGTAACCATCTTCTGTAATAGAGCCTCAACACATATGTAGCAGTTTTACGATGGAAATTTGTTCTGTGATTGTTCTGTAATAATTCTGGAACAATGTTATGTATTTAAACATATTTTTAGAACAATTTACGAACAGGTTTACAGAGTAACATTGTTCTGAAATAGTGCCGTATCACATATGTACCAGTGTTACGATGTAAATTTGTTCTGTAATCGATTCGTAACAATTCCATGACGCTGTTACAACGTTTTTGTCTTTATTGTAACAATTCCGTAACAGTGTTACAACGATATGGCAGAAAAATGTTTTTCGTATTATTGCTGCACTTAGTTTATATTTTAAATAACCCAAATTCACGCACGGTCCCCTACACATACAATCGCACACTTAAACCCGTTGAAAAATCGCACTAGCTGGGGATTCGAACCCTACCTAAATTACCTAGCCCGTATGTACCTAGCCGATGCATTAGCCAATTGCGCTATGAAACCGCTCGAAAGTTCGTGACGAAATCTCGGCCATGCTTTTTTTTCTGAAAAAGCCAGGGTTATCGCAGAAATATATTTTTATTTTTTTATTTTCGACATATTATGAGAAGATAGCTTTAAAAAATTGTAAGGTGCAAAGGGTACATCCGGGTAGTAAGCATGCTAAAAATACCCGCAAAGGGAATCAAATGTTGAGTCAGGCATTTGAAAGCATACAATCAAAAAAAATTTTTTTCCAAATTTTCAAACCGTTAGCCGCCATATTGCATGAGTTAGAGGAGGTAACGTCCATTCAATATTTTCTTTTTTTCTTTGTTTCTATCGTTAGAAAATATCTGAAAATATTCACAGTACTTCTTTCGGCCATTCTCAACGTGCATGATTTTTTCGAAAAAAATTTGGCAGGAAATTCAAACTCAAAACAAATTTTAAAATATTTTATTGTATTTTTTCGTGTGCTGAAACTCAACTACTATCTCAGTTTTTTACCATAGAATAGTTACCCAAAGAGCTATTATTGTACATTTTTCAGAATTTTAAATGTAATTTTCACATATTCCAACTCCTGAGGCCCATTGATACCTGAATATATTAATATAATACAATTATATAAGTGTATTTATACATTATTAGATACATTATATATATAAAGGCAACACACTGTATAAGATATTTACAGCTGTCCTGAACAACAGGATTGATCGGCGAATTGAGCCTGTGTGGCGTGAGATGTACGAACAACGTGGCTCCAAAAAAGGTGTAGCAGGCTGTCGAGAGAACCTGCTAATTGACAGGTGTGTCTGCATAGACGCTGCAGCCCATAAACGCGTCCTATCAATGGCCTGGATTGACTACCGGAAAGCTTTCGATTCAACCTCTCATAGACTTATCATCTGTCTGTTGGAAAGCTTGAAGGTGCATCCATACATAGTGAGATGCATAGAGAGATTAATGCCTCTTTGGAAAACTAGATTTACTATCTCATCTGGAAATTATCGTGTGACAACAAACAACGTCACCTTCCAGAGGGGCGTCTTTCAGGGCGATACCATGAGCCCTTTGCTTTTTTGCATTACACATCTGCCTCTATCTCTCGCACTAATAAATTCTTCTGGTTACCTCTGTGGCAACACTGACCAGCGTGAGCATAAGGTCACTCATGTATTTTATATGGATCTAAAGCTCTATGCTTCTGGTAAAGGCAAACTTCAAACTGGCATAAATATCGTCAAGAAGTACACACGAGAGATTGGGTTGTACTTTGGATTGGACAAATGTGCTAAAATTCATCTGAAGGACGGAAAGATTGTTGGCTTTCCCGAGGACCCTGAGCTTGTGGATATAGGTGTTATCAGACATCTTAACACTGGAGAGACCTATACGTACCTGGACGTGGCTCAAAGCCGCATTCAGGACGCAACATCAGTAAAACAGTCTCTCCGAAGCAAATACAAGCATCTTCTCCGACAGATTTGGTCTTCTAATCTGACAGCGTTGAACAAGATATCTGCGACTAACATGCTTGCTGTCCCGGTTCTACTGTACTCGTTTGGAGTGGTTCAATGAACGAAGAATGAACTTAAGGCCCTTGATGCCACCACACGTAAGAACATGCATATGCATAAAAGCTTGTATCTCAATTCGTCAGTTCCGCGATTATACATTTCACGCCGTCAAGGCGGACGTGGACTTCTGAATCTCCAGTGTCTTCATAACCGAATAGTTCTAAGTACAGCTTATATCGTAGCCAATGGCAGAGATCCTCTCCTAAGAATGGTCAGGAACCACGAGATGATTGGCAAAGGAGCGTTCCTTTACAAAGCCGCGGAGCAAGCGGCCGAAACCCTTGGCCTGAATTTTAACATCAGAAGTGAAGAAAGTGCATTCCTCCATCTTGATGCTTCACTTCTGAAAGCCGAAGTGAAGAAAGCAGAAGTTCAAAAATTCTATCAAAAGCTACTCGACAAGAAAATGCACGGAAATTTTCACAGAAATGTAGAAAAACAATCCTTGTCGTAGGAGCAAACTTTTGCTTTTCTCAGATCATCAAGGGCTTAATTCAGGTACAGAGGGTTTCATTTTCGCATACCAGGACGGTGTCATTTCCACCTTAGCATACCGTGACCGCATTTTATGTCAAGAAGTTCCGAGCGATAGGTGCAGAGCATGTCATGCACACGCTGAGTACCTGGAACACATTCTATCGGGGTGTCCCACCCACGCAGGAACGACGTACATCTACAGACATAATGCGGCCCTAAGAGTCCTTTATTACCATCTTTGTCGCTCTTACGGTGTTGGCCGCGACCCTGCCCTGCCGAACGCTCCAATGGAGATAGAGTCAATTGTCCAAAACGAGAAGTGCCAAATTTTCTGGAACTACGATTTTCGGATAGCAGTCTCCGTTGCACACACCAGGCCTGACATTGTTCTCCAAGCTTTCGAGAAACGAGCTATATTCGTGATCGAATTCTCGGCCCCGTCAGAATACAACATCACTGCCATGGAGAAAGAAAAGCAGGAGAGGTATTAAGACCTTAAAAGGGAGCTGCGAAGACTGTACCCAAAATATTCGGTACAAGTAATTGTCCTTGTGATAGGTGCTGTTGGAGGTGCAAAACTATCACTGGTTCGTAACCTTAAAGCCATACCCGCGTGCCAAAAATATGACAAGGCACTTGCGAAATGGATGCAGAAAGCTGTCATCCTTGGGTCGCTTCGTCTGATCAAAACAGACGAGGGTTTCGCTGGTCTGTCGTTGTGATTCCATCGTGTCCTGTGACCACTTATATCGCGGTTGTGAGACGTGGCCATGAATGTGATTAACCGCGGTCCTACTGGGAGCCGGTGTCATTTTTTTAGATCGCAGTTGCTCCCAGTGAGACCCTGCGGTGGTTGTTAAACCTTATGGGAGCATAACCACTGGGAGCAACTGCCATCTGAAGAAAATGACACCGGCTCCCAGTATGACCGCAGTAAACGCATTCATGGCCACGTCTCACAACCGTGAGATGGGTGGTCACAGGGTCACTCGAAGTCTTGGAGAACAATGTCAGGCCTCGAGTGTGCAACGGAGACTGCTGTCCGAAAATCGCGGTTCCAGAAAATTTGGCACTTCTCGTTTTGACAATTGACTTTATCTCCCTTGGAGCGTTCGGCAGGGCAGGGTCGCGGCCAACACCGTAAGAGCGACAAAGATGGTAATAAAGGACTCTTAGGGCCGCATTATGTCTGTAGATGTACGTCGTTCCTGCGTGGGTGGCACACCCTGATACTATGTGTTCCAGGTACTCAGCGTGTGCATGACACGCTCTGCACCTATCGCTCGGAACTTATTGACATAAAATGCGGTCACCGTATGCTAATTTGGAAATGACACCGTCCTGGCATGCGAAAATGAAACCCTCTGTACCTGAATTAAGCCCTGATGATCTGAGGAAAGCAAAAGTTTGCTCCTTCGACAAGGACTGTTTTCCTACATTTCTGTGAAAATTTCCGTGCATTTTCTTGTCGAGCAGCTCTTGATGGAATTTTCGAACTTCTGCTTTCTTTACTTCGGCTTTCAGAAGTGAAGCATCTAGATGGAGTAATGCACTTTCCTCACTTCTGATGTTAAAATGCAGGCCAAGGGACTCGGCCGCTTGTTCCGCGGCTTTGTAAAGGAACGCTCCTTCACCAGTCATCTCGTGGTTCCTGAATATTTTTAGGAGAGGATCTCTGCCATTGGCTACGATATAAGCTGTAGTTAGAACAATACGGTTATGAAGACCCTGGAGATTCAGAAGTCCGCGTCCGCCTTGACGGCGTAAAATGTATAATCGCGGAATTGACGAATTGATATGCAAGCTTTTATGCATATGCATGATCTTACGTGTGGTGACATCAAGGGCCTTAAGTTCGTTCTTCGTCCATTTAACTACCCCAAACGAGTAGAGTAGAACCGGGACGGCAAGCATGTTAGTCGCAGACATCTTGTTCAACGCTGACACATTAAAACACCAAATCTGTCGAAGATGCTTGTATCTGTTCCGGAGAGACTCCTTTACTGTTGCTACGTCCTGAATGCGGCTTTGAGGCACGCCCAGGTATGTATAGGTCTCTCCAGTGTTAAGATGTCTAATAACACTTATATCCACAAGCTCAGGGTCCTCAGGAACACCAACAATCTTTGAGTTTTTCAGATGAGTTTTGGCACATTTATCCAATCCAAAGTCCATTGCAATCTCGCCTGTGTACTTCACGTCTGTGTCGCCACAGAGGTATCCAGAAGAATTTCGTAGTGCGAGAGATAGAGGCAGAAGTGTGATGCAGAAAAGTAAAGGGCTCAAGGTATGGCCCTGAAAGACGCCCCTCTGGAAGGTGACGTTATATGTTGTCACACGATGATTTCCAGATGAGATAGTAAATCTAGTTTTCCAAAGAGGCATTAATCTCTCTATGCATCTCACTATGTGTGGATGCACCTTCAAGCTTTTTAACAGACAGATGATAAGTCTATGAGAGGTTGAATCGAAAGCTTTCCGGTAGTCAATCCAGGCCATTGACAGGACACGCTGATGAGCTGCAGCGTCTTTGCAGACACACCTGTCAATTAGCAGGTTCTCTCGACAGCATGCTACACCTTTTTTGGAGCCACGTTGATCGTACATCTCACACCACACAGGCTCAATTCGCCGAAGAATCCTGTTGTTTAGGAGAGCTGTAAAGATCTTATACAGTGTGTTCAAAAAAGTTATTGGCCTGTAATTTTCTGGGTTGGACAAGTTGCCTTTTTCGGTAGGAGTATAGTGCGTCCTAACACCAGCCACTGCGGAATGGGCGTCTCTTACTTTAAATGTTCCTCCAAGTGCTTTTTTTACCTCTTCGGCAGTGATTGATGGACATTCCTCCTCAGATTGTATAAGGTTGTCGCAAAATTCCTTGAAGCGGATGATATTGTCAGTATTTTCTTTCAACTCTAGTGTTTTCGGGACCTTGTACACCTCTCTCCAAAAAGTCTCTACTTCGTTTGGCTTGGGTGCATTTTTGACAGAAACAGGGTGATCATTGAACAGGCGAAATGGGTCAGCGAGAAACTGTTAATTCTCCCTGATCCATCTCTCCCTCTTCTGTATTCTCCTCCTTGCGTCAGATAACCGCCGTATTTTGTCAAGAATACGCTGCTTGATTGTCAGCAGCTTTGACTTGTTTAGTGTGTGATTCAAGATCCTCAGTTCTTGGGCGAACTATCGAACAGTTGATTCAGTTGATGTAAGCGTCTTTTGGTCTTTTGATCCATCGTAGGTTTGAGCCTTCGATTTGAATCAGCCAAAGCTCTCGCAGCACCATAAACTGAGCAATTGATGGTCCAGAGGTCGGATTCTTGCGAGGTTTCTCCACGAAGGGAGTCAGCCATTTCAGCCAGATATTGGGGCTTAAGAGGAACTTGCATGTTAATGTTCCTTCTTGTCCTGAAATCGTGATCATCTCTCAGAAGGTGCCTGCTTTCCGCGGTTGGTCTTAATGTTGCTTTTTCATCTTCGGCTGCAACTTGATCAAGCAGCGGTTGGGGAAGCGCTCCGCGTACATATCCATTTTTTTAGAGGTAGGCACGTTGATTTCGCAACGATTGAATCGAAACGTGCTGAAACCCTGGGTGTTTTTGGCACCACAGAGTATGCATACGCGCCATAAAGCCTCGATGAACAGGGATAATGCTGGCATCGTAGCAGTCTATCAAGTCATCCTTGAGTTGATTCGTCCATTCAATGTGGGCGTTTCGCCGGTTCGTCGTCGTGTTTCCATCTACATTATTTTCAGCACCCCGAACTCTAGGATTATCGGCATTTTTCGCCGACCCATTGTCGGGTGCTCTGCGCGTTCGATCGTTTTGAACCGCATTTGAAACTTTTGGGTGTTTTGATGGTGTCATTGTTGTTCCCACGAGCAGCTAGGGAAAGGGTTCGTCCATCCTTGTAGAGCCCCGCATGCAAGGATAAGGCTGCATAGTCTGAGAGGTCGCCCGGTATCCCAGAGTCACCGTTTAAGACACCTCACCCAGGTGCCATTCAGCTTTCGGCACGGTTGTCACGCCTCCGCTTAGGGGTTATTCCTTTGAGACCATCCCTGGACAATTGTCCGCAACTGCTTATTAATTATTGTAACCATATTCAGCAGAAGCCCTTGGCACAGGGACCCTCTATCCGCAACCCGAGGACGCGTTCGGTGGCTTTGTCATAGGCCCTTCAGTTCTATTCCAAAGGAATCCAAACCGAAACTATACTAACCGAATATATATATATATATTTTTTTTTTTTTAATCACATAGGGGTGTTTCACTCTTAGGAAGCAACTCTCTTCTAAAATGTTAATTCTATGTTATGTAATTCATGACTAGAAACGTTTTCCATGTGGTAACATTCCAAAAAATTCAAGATTTCTAAAAAAACTCCATTTATTTCTGTTCTCGTCAGCTGTTATCCGAATGCTCGATGGGACAACGTGTTGAATTTTGAAAAACGATAACTGGAATGTTTGAAGATGAAGAACATGAAGAAAAATTGATACATTTACAGACGAAGCACATTTTTATTTGAATGTCTATCTTAACAAGTAGAACTATCGATTTTGGGGATCAGAAAATCCAACTCTTTTCACATCCAAACCTTTGCACAACCAGAAGGTATCAGCATGGGTAGCAATCTCGATAAAAGGAATTTACCTTCAATTTTTTGAATCGACAGTCACTGGCGAGACTTACAAGAACCTTCTAGAAACTACATTCTTTCCTTTTGCAAAAAAAATGCTTGGTGAAGAATTTTCCTTTTATGCAAGACGGAGCGGCGCCACACCGGACCCAGGAAGTGTTCGAGAAACTACATAAAGTTTATGAGACTCGAGTCATTGGTCCAGGGTACCCTAAATTTGCACGAGGACTAGAACGGCCGTCATATTCACGGGATTTGAACCCTTCTGACTTTTTTCTTCGAGGCTACACCAAAGGTCATTCCCACGCTGAGAGTCCTCAAACTGCTGATGATTAGGTAAGTGCATTTAAAAAAACCGTGAATGGCATCATGAGCGAGATTTTAGAAAAAGTTTTTTTATATTTCCAAATAAAATAATATTATTATAATATTATTATATATCCAAATAAAACCTCCATCTCTCATCTTTCAAACGCTATTATTGATTTTTTTTTAAACTGCAAACACTAAAAATGGCAATCAATTAGTTTCAGTAACTTATTTTGGGACACCCTGTAGTTACAACTTTTCTATCTCAATCATAATATTAAAATCAAAACCATTTGAACACTTTCACAATTTTTATTTTTATAAGAAAATATTTTTAATATGTACACAATAAGAATTAAAGAAAGCAATACAAAGGTTATAATGATAAAAACTTTCCCCTTCATTAAATTAATTCTTTCTTTTTTTTGAAAATGTAAAACAATTAGACGCACGTGGGGCGCGCGTATGAGGTTCTAATTTAATAAAACTTGTGAAATTATATAGTGGATTACAGTGATCAAATGATTGCTCTTTCTTCTCGCCAGCTTAATGTCGCTCATTCACACAAGAACAATCTCCGCTATCGCCCTTATGTAGAACAGTAACGGGCCACGCGAATATTAATACACAGTGCGGGGTTCTGCGTATGTGGCATTTAAAAAGAACGATCCGTTTGCAAAGATCAGAGGAGTATTCAATGAACTTTCACGCTCAAAATCAGGTAAATCATTGAATGATTTGATGCATTCAGGACAGAAGTTTCAACATGGTATCTGGTTAATGGTGACGTCAAATCGATGTAGACATCATTGACTAACACCTGCAGAGAGTAGTTTGTAGACTAGAAACAAACCAAGATCTAAAAGAATACTGTCTCACTACTGTCTCGTACGGTGCTAGGGCTGCGACATTCTTAGTTATCCGAACCTTGAATCAAGTGGAAAGCGATGAACAACAACGATTGCCATTAAGTTCTGCTGATAGTTTCCGAGGTGCCTCAGATGTTTGATCCACTGGACCAGCTGGCTCCTTCTCTCATCAGAGCCAAAGTGTTTTTACAGAATTTGTGGATTTTTTGAATGAATTGAGACCAAGAACTGAGTGAAGATATTTTGCCTGAATGGAAAGTCTATCGCCAACAGCTCAGTACCATAGAAAAAATAAAGATGCTCCGTTGGCATTGAACCTGCTACTGCACCGCTCCGTGGTAATCACATGGATTCTCTGATACCTTACAGCAAGCCAACTCAGCTGTCGTCTACATTGTCTCTAGAAACGAAAATGGCACTCTTCAATCTAATTTGATTTTAGCCTAGATGAAGTTAGCCACAATAAAAATGGTAACAATACCTAAAGTGGAAGTATGCAGCGCCGAGGTCCGCAAAAAACTTCTCGAGGCCGTTTCATTCAACCTTGAATTCGTATACGTGCTAAAATATTGCTTCTGTTACGCTCAGATCATTATTGATTGCCTTCGAGGGCAACCATCTCGCTGACCAACTTTTGTGACCAAACGAATCGGGCAAATACATTCTAATCTTAAGGATCAAGTTTCGTGACATATTCCTACAAAGTTCATACCCCGCTGAGTACGCAACCAGAGGTTTTGACTTGAATGAGCTTAAAAATTCTTTTCTCTGGTGGCATGGACCCAATTACTTGACTGAACCATTAACTGATAAGTTTGTCATAAAACGATAACGTCTGATGCGTTATCAGATGATAATGTCTCATAACTTCAAAGACGAACATCAATGTGAACTTAGCCATCTTATCTTACATTCAGAACCTTCCAAACAGATAATGTTCCTCGCAAAAAATGATCCAAATGACAGCTTACATCTACAGGTTCTGCAGACTGTGTTCTTTCAATCCCATGTCAGTGGAACCCAATCTTATGAGGAAGGTGTTAACAAGGAGTCTTAAGTTTTGGCTCAAGTCCCCTCAGCTTCGTCATTTTCAGGCAGAATGCATGGCTCTGCGAGACGAAAAGTTCTCAAGCCAGAGTGAGCACTTGAAATTACATCCTTTCCTGGAGGGTACTGGAATCCTCAGAGTTAAAGGTAGTCTTCAGAATTCTCTATTAAACTTCGACGAAAAACATCCAATTATACTAACAACACAGGATCAACTCTTCAGACACTTGATCTTCCAACGAGGTGGTTGTTCAAGGCTGTATAGTGAAAATGGGACCACGGTTGAGGGACCTATCAGAGAACTGCAATCTCTTCTTTGAGGCGTTACAAGGATAACCACCAAAGTGACTGAAGACCTAGTCAACGATGGGAAAACTGGTCCTTTATCCCGTCGAATACCAGATCATTTCTAACTGTTGGCCCTATGATACTTGAAATGTTTAGTGAAGACTAATCAGGTCCGAGTGGGAGACATCGTCCTTTTAAAGGAAGAAAAGGTGCCACCAGATAAATGGAGTTTGGCAAACATCGAGGAACTACATCCTGACGGTTTGGTCCCAGTGGACGATTTGAACACCAAAAGGCATCCATATAAGGGACCCGAATCAATTGGTCTTACTGCCACTTCAGTCACCGAACTAAATTTAACCGCATCATCGAATTTTGTAAGGATGTGAATGTTCCTTCATTTTTCTTCCCTCACATTAGGACTGGCATTCCCCAACAGCATGTTCAGATTGCACATTTTAATTTACCACATTTTCTTTGATTATTCACATGACCTAGATCTAACCACTCCTACCACTCTAAATTTATCGCCACGTGTTCTCTAGCACCTGTATAAATTCTTATCCTTGGTTATAAATAACAAAATTAAAAATTTATAAAGGGCCTAGCTGGGTTTCCGTATAAAAACGGCCCCCAATCTAAATCAGATTTTTCAACAATGTGAAAGATACTTAAACATAACGATAATAGTCCCATTCCGTGTGCAGTAGAGCTATACTGGTTCTGAGCCACTTACCGACCGAGCAATGTTCTGTTCTATACTAAGTTACCGGCATCAGGAAATCATCAGCGGTCGGTAATGCAGACTTACCATCGGCCGGCCAGGCAGATTTATCATCGGTCGGTAATACAGATCACTGGCATAAATCAAGCTTCAGTCGGTGTATCAGGTGACTCCAACCCTGCGATTCTCCTTAGAGTTTCTGCTTCGGGGAGTCCCTTTACGAGTAAGTGGAATAGCAGGAGGAGGAGCAAGAGGAGGAGCAGGAGGAGGATTACATAATAAACTAATTAAATTGACATTTAACTAATTACATTTTATTATAACTAATGTATAATAACTTATAACTAATTAAACTTAAACTAATATTAAAAATTGACTTAAGCTAACAGGATAGGGACGTAGGATTAAATATACGCTGTTTTATTCGTTTAATACAAATATTTATTCAACAATAAACTTCACCCAGTTTTACCAAAATTGTTCACAATCATTATAGAAATCTTTGACCGTATAAGTGTCAACTTCATCTTCATTTGTCGGTGCATTTCTAGTTGTAGATTAATGTGTTAGATTCACAATACATTTTCTTAGAATTATAGCATTATTAACTGCACAATTACCATTATATAATTGAGTATGATGTGTACATACAGTTATTAGTGATGTTTTCTAAACCTTTCATATATACTATACGTGCACTTCTTAATATTTCTCCAAGTATACATCTTACTTCCTCGTAGGCTACGTCACCAGCAGTCCAGTTGACTCCATGGTAGTTGTATGTTATCCATGCATTTTCTCTCCTGTATCTTCCTGGCAGTGAAATCCAGCTGCAAGGTGGTTCGAAAAGGCAGACTATTGGTTGAGCGTCTTCCTCGAAGAAGTGTGTGATCAACTACTTGAAAATGAAGTCATTGTAGGGCTTCTTGAAGCCTTGAACATCCACAACAAAGTCCATCTTGACTAGAACTGATTTTTCAAGGAGAATCGTCGCTAATAACTGTATATACACACCATACTTAATTATATGATAGTAATTGTACAGTTAATGATGCTGTATTTGTAAGAAATTGGAATGTGAATCTACCAGATAAATCTACAACGAGAAATGTACCGACAAATGAAGATGAAGTTGACACTTATACGATCAAAGATTTCTATAAAGAGTATAAAGAATTTTTGTAAAACTAGTTTATTGTTGAATAAATATATACAGGGTGTCCCAGTACTCAAAGTACATTTTTATATTTTTGAATTCCTCATAAAAAATGGAGTTGAAAATACTAATAAAAATTTGTTGTAAAGTTAATAATTAATGCGTAATTAACAATGAAAGATTAACCAATGGGAAGCATGCCTTAGATGGGCGACAATCCTTGTGTCACTGATGAGGGTGTTTGCGTAAAAGAGGAATTTTAAATTTGCATTAGGTTGTGAATGTCAATGGTGCAACTTCACACGGCAACTGTGCGACGAGATATTAAATCTTAGAAAATATCTTTTCCCTTAGAATAAGAGTTTGTCATCAAGCAAGACCTTATCAGTGATTCGACGAGTATTCTAAAGGAAAAGATATTTTCTAAGATTTAATATCTCTTCGCACAGTTGCCGTGTGAAGTTGCACCATTGATATCCACAACCTCCTGCAAATTTAAAATTCCTCTTTTATGCACACACCCTCATCAGTGACGCAAGGATTGTCGTCCATCTAACGCATGCTTCCCATTGGTTAATCTTTAATTTTTAATTACGCATTAATTATTAACTTTACAACAAAATTTTTATTAGTATTTTCAACTCCAATTTTTATGAGGAATCCAAAAATATAAAAATGTACTTTGAGTACTGGGACACCCTGTATATTAAGGAAATAAAACTGTGTGTATTTAATCCTAAGTCCCTATCTGTTTGGCATGCAATTATTTTATTTAAAAATGAAGTTCAATACAATACCATGAAATTAATTTCTTATTTAATAACTTTTATTTGTACAGACTTCGCATGGGTATCATCTCACGATGCAGATTAAATAATTGAGCGACTCTAAACATCTGTATGAAACGTTGGAAGAATAATCTAAAATGACGGCGGGTATTAAAACCTATGTTCCCACCTGCTGCTGGTGTAAGATCTTTTTATTCTGAAGATAGTGTCATCATATCCGGAATTTTAGTACACATTTTTATAGAAATAAGATAAATGTCCCAGTAATCGTGACGTTCCCAGTAATTGTAAAACTTGGTTATAATTTGATTATATATTGTTGAAAAAATATGTTAAGAGTAACATTTAATGACAAACCCCTCTCATTTTTAGCATTTTATAATAGCAAATAGAAAGTAGATTCATTCAAATCAAATAAAAAGCAAGAAAATTGGCATCACTATTACTGGGACTAAGGTCACGAGTACTGAGACGTTTCCCTTAAATAGTAAATGGTGTGAAAATTTATTCTTCTAATTCAGTAATAATATTTCAGTAAATGAAAATGAAAGGTAGAAAGTGATGAAAAAGGACATTAGAATGATCAGTACATGCATCATATTCATGTGTAAACTTCTTCAACAAACGTTTTTTTATACTGAAAAGATTTCACAAATATTTCAAAAACATTTTAAAAATTTCACAAAGATATGAAGAGCTTTCAAAGCATTTCTCAAGTTAAACTGAAATGAATTCACACATTTTTGCAAAATTTATTGAAGATTGGACAAAGACCCATATCTCCATCTAAGATATTCAAGCATCAAAAGCCGAATTTAAAAAGTAGAAGGGAGAGATGAAAAAAATTTATTTATGGTTCTAACAAATGACCGGTTATATGTTCGATCGAATGTTCAATCGTAGTAAAAATTTCGAAAAAATATATTTTAGGGGAAAAATTAGTCCATAAAATCTCAGAAAAGCACAATATCATTCAACTGCAGACATAATTAAAGTACTGGAAGCAATTATCAAAAAGAAAGAAGGCTGCAATTAATGGAAAGAAAAGTTTATATTATTATAAAATTTGTATTACTTTTGTAATTCCTATTAAATATATAGATAATATATTTTCTTATAAAAATGAAATTGTTTAAAATGTCCTGATGGTTTTGATTTAAAATTATAGTTCAGATAGAAAAGTTGTACTTATTATTTAAAACATTTTAGCTGCACTTATGTTTATATGTAAAATGTGTTATGAATAGTACAAAATGAATGTAACTAACCTTCTTACTGATAAGCGTAACTTTCCCCACCTGTGTTACAATATATAAACCATAATTATTCAAACATTTCAGGAAATTTTTGTTCATGAAAACAATAGATTTTCTAACGATTGAATATACATATAGGTAAAGGCAAAAATCGCTGAGAAAGCTTCTATTCTCCATTTTAAAGAATAAATTATTTTCCTATTTTCACTATTTTTTCCTTTAGTTTTAATTTTTGTTTCTTTCAGAGCCTTAATTAAGATGAACTCAATACCCTTTTCTCTGAAAAATACATATTAATGATTTAGGTTAAAATAAAACAATTCTTTTCTCGACAAAGGATTCACACTCGGTAATTGGTTCCTTTACCTTATTATCTCCTGGAGAACTTATAATTTCAGTATATTCAGCCTTTTCTCTATTCGTTAATTGCTTCCAGTACTTCACACAACTCTTAAATTTAACAATATTATGCTTCTTTACCATTTTTTAGGCAAATTATTCGATACTTGAACTAAAAAGTTAGAAATCCTATCACTATTAATCAGTTTCTGCCTCTCTCACTTGTTTATCCGGCTTAATTTAATTCTATCTCTTTTTTATCAAGCTATATCTGTTTCTATATATTTTATCTCTATTTTCTATCTGTCGTAGCTCTTTAAATTCCATTTTATCCATACCTGCATATCCCTGATCTATATTATTGGACCTCTTCGCCAATATAGTTTTAATACTATCCCTTTCAATCCCTAATTGTATGTCACCGGCCTATTCTCGTCTATCCTTTTCTATATTTTTGTCAATATAGATTCATACGTGTCACTCTAAAATCGAATCTTTGAAAATTCACTACTTTTTAGTTGAATTCAACTAAATCGCAAATACTCAAATAGTTATATAGACGAAGCTGTTAGAAAATAGACTTATTTTAATGGAGGCCTCGAACTATAAATCAGAACAAAAAAGAATCACGTCTGCCCCTTTTAGACAGCAACATAGGTATTAAAAAACTCAAAATTTGAGGGAAGTGGGAGTCTGCTTTAGTTTGGTTTGGTCTGTTTGACATATTCCTAGTCATAAATTTAATTTTTCACTTTTATCATAAGCTAATCGAATTTTTAGTGATGTAAATGTTATAGAAATGAGTTTTAGTTCATTGCTACATTACCTGATCTAGAAAGACAAGTTCTGGACGTGTTCCAGCGGATTCTGGGTGAAGTTCTAATCTGTTCGGATAGAGTTTAGCATAGCGAGTTTGCCATGCACTTGCAAATGGACCTCCTAATTTTTTTACGTAGCCGTTCAAAATACAATCGGACCCTGTAAATTTATATATGTAAATTATCCTAATATTTCATAATTTACACCATATCGTGACCCTAATACCATAAGTAGTTATTTTCGATTTTCTCTGCTTTACAGGACAGACGTTTCAAACTGGGGCAGTTCGTACATGAACACGTTTAATTATTTAGAAAACATTACCTTTGTTGATTTAGCATTTGAATTGTTTTACGAGGAATTGTATTTGTTGCCAGAGATTCATGTGCACTGCCGCGCAAAAGTTTCCGGACACTTGATGATTGAAGGGAAATATCTCTTCGGGCCAATCCGCGTACGAGATTCTGTATTCGAGCGGTGAACTCAGATACATTTTGATCAGGAAGCATCGGGAGGTATACCTGTCAAACAATTCCCTCTTCTCTTAATTTGGCAATAACTTCGTCCGCGAAAAGCTTTTTATCACACTTCTTTACGAGGAGATTTTCCGCGTTTACCACGTCGAACCCTAAAGTTCGCAAGCCACTTAAGCAGGTACTTTGCGTATGCATATTCAAAGCGCATTATTCAGTCTTTCTGAATTCTATGGATAGTGACCGGCCTTCTTGCGAACTTTTGCGTTCAATGTGGAAAACGATGAAAATCTCCTCTTAAGGGAGTGTGATGAAAAGCTTTTCGTGCGCGGAGTTATCGCAAAATTGAGAGGAGCCGCGAAGGAAGCAGTTGACGGGTACACCTTCTAAGTCATTAAGGGTTTTTTAAAACACTTCAAAAAGCATTTCTCTAACGGTCGCGATTTCAAGTACTACCATAAGGAATTAGCGAGAGTCGCGATGCTTCCTGATGAATCGGTATCCCAGTACGCCGCTCGAGTACAGAATCTCGTAGGCGGGGCAAAGTTTTGCCTCGACAGTACTGATCTGGGAGAGTATTCTGATGCTTTATTTAACACGATTGACCCTAAGTGATATGTCTTAGAAACTGACTAACTCTGCAAAAAATTAGGTTAGAGAGCTTTTTAAAAACCCATTACAAATCTTATTAAAATTCGCATCGATTTACCCCTACTTAAAGTATTTTTAATAAATAGCAGCCGAGTGAATGGGACAAATTGAAACTACGCAAAATTGAAATATGTAATCTACTATTTAAATTGAGACCAAGAACATAATAAAATATTCGCTATTCTTAAATTAATGAAATAATGTGAAAGCGTGTCTAAGACGAAAAGCGGTCCGGCCACTCAACAGGCCACTTTTCGTCTTGGACACGCTTCCACATTTTTTATGATTATTCAAAAGCCAGTTAATATTTTATTATGTACTTGGCTTCATTTTGAAGAGGAGAATATAGACTTTAATTGGGCAGAGTTTAATTTTTTTTCTATTATTTTCCCTAAAGCATTCAGGGAGTGGAAGTTGAGAATCGAAAATTGGCCAAAAACGTAAGATAGGTAGATCTTTCTCACATGCTACATCAGCCCCTATTTATCATAAATACTTCAAGTAGCGCTAAATCGATGCCCAATTTAAGAAAAATTTTAAACGGGTATTAAAAAACATTCTAAATTAATTTTTTGCAAAGTTATCAGTTTCTATGGCAAGCCTGTTTTTAATCCATTTTTTATAAGTGGACGCGATATTTTGATCTGTAGTGTACGCAAAATTAAATCTAACCCTACGAATATAAAATTTTCGCCCAGTTTTACTAGAGACATTATTAAAGGTATCTAATCAAAACAGAAATTTAGAAAAAACTTTAGTCAAAGTAAGTGACTCGTATCACGCACATACTCAAATATACATAATGATACGCAAAGGAGAATCAAAATTAACCTAAGTACTTCATTAGTTGAATATAATACAAAATCTGAAAGCGAAGTTAGAGATAATCCTACATCATTCTGGGCTTATGTTTGTTGTATGTATGGTTGTATACTGGAGTCTGGATTGAAGCAGGCCGGATTTACGCCTTCCGAGGATTGCTGCCGCGGCAGTTTCGGGCTCAGAGTGGAGCTCCTCTAGGTCTACGTTCGGACGGGTAAGCAATGCCCGAAACCGTGCTTCAACCCAACCTCCAGTGTATGTATGTTTGGATGTATTTAAGTATGTTTGTATGCATATGTGTATGTAGATATGTATTCACATTTTTCGGTTCACTAGTGCACCTTTCTGATTTTATAGGTATTTTTTTTTAATTCCGCAAATTATTTACTATTGTTTTTAAAGTTTTTTTTTGTCAGTTAGGTACACCTTATGCGTCACGCCCTATATTTCTATAGAAAGAGAAGTGAGTATTATTGTGACAGTGTTCTATCAAAGGTATGAGATCGGAGGGGAAGTTTGCAAAGGATTTAATAATATCGATTGTATCAGAGATTGTGATAGTTTCCTGTGAAAGGATTCAGTTCTTTGTTGTAAGTTGGTGAGTTTATTGTGCTGACGATCGGCCTGAGTGGAATGTTGTTTTTGTGGATTTTTGGGAGTCCGTAAAGTTTTGGAGAGATGGGATTAGTAGCTATTGATTTAGATATTGTTTGGCTGTCAAGTTAAGTGTCTTTTAGAAGGGTTTTTGTTTTGCTGACTATTGGTTTGGTGGGGTCTTTTAAAAGTTTTTTTGTATGTATAGTCAGTTAGAAGGTCCATGATTTTATTGTTTTAGTCTTCCTTATTCATTATTACTGTTGTGTTGCCTTTCTCTGCGAGTAATATTATGATGTCATTATTCCGATTGAGTTCTTTAATTGCTGTTTTTTCTTGTTTTGTCAAGTCTAAGGAGGGAAGTTAGGCTTGGCGTAAGATGTTGGCCGTCCTACGACGTATTTCATTCGCTTTTTCGGGTAGAAGGGTATATATTGTGGATTCCAAATTATCAATAATTTCTTCTTTTGGGATTTTGGAGCGACCTACTATAAAATTAAGTCGTTTAGATAAGGCTGAAATCATTTTATTGCTGAGAGGATGGTGTTTTTTGGAAGTAATTTGTAAAATTTTACTTTTTGCTTTCAGGGGAAAGATCTTTCATCCGTTGGGATTGGTCAAATCATATGTGGTCCAATGTAGACCAAATGACAAATCTGAGGGTGTGTGATAGGAAACGGTGAAGTGTTAACCGTCCGGCGTCCGTGTGGCTCGTTCGTGATCCAGTAGAATTGTCGAGGTCGCATTTTATTGGGAAGAAAGAGGCGTGACACGTCAAAAAACAAAAACATGTTGAATACTCAAAAACAATTGAATGATAAAATAGAGGATCGAAATAATAACTTAGAATTTTCAAATTATTCTTTTATCGTAAACTATATTGATAGAGGAGGGGTAAACACAAATGATCCACAAGGACGGCGGAAGTTTTAAAAATAACAAGAACGGCGGAGGGTTAATAGTTTTTTCGAGGTAGTGTGCAGGACAAATTTGGTATGTTGTATTCTTTCTTTCAAAAGAAGCAAACTTGTTTTATGCAGAATTGATTTGTATTTAGATGTTCCCAAATGGTTTTTCAATTGTAAGGATTTCGGGACGATGTTGTTGTCCCTGCATCGTATCAAGAATGTTAAAGATGTTAGTAGCTTAGCTTCAGAAGACCTGAGCTTGCGTAAGAAAACTCTCCCCGTAGAGTTCTTTAATAATAGATTTAATGCTTTCACGATGATTCATTATAATAAAAGGAGGAGTTTCAGATTTCAATCGTGTGCAAATCTACGAATCTTGCTGACGGTTCGTGAACATTGCAGTTCACTTCTTCAGGGCTAAGCTGAAACTGAAGTTTTAGGTCCTGTTGGTCTTATGCAGGGTGTCCTAGTACTCAAGGTACATTTTTATATTTTTGAATTCCTCATAAAAAATGGAGTTGAAAATAATAATAAAAATTTGCTGTAAAGTTAATAATAATGAGTAATTAACAACTAAAAATTAACCAATGGGAAGCATGCGTTAGATGGACGACTGTCCATGTGTCACTGATGAGGGTGTATGCGGAATAGAGTAATTTTAAACTTGCAGATGGTTGTGAATATCAATGGTGCAACTTCACACGGCAACTGAGAGACGAGATTCTTAGAAAATATTTTTTCCTTTAGAATACATGTTAAATTATTTTAGCTTCCTTCGAGTATTTCTAATTCCGTAGAATTCAAACGAATTCTCAGACCTCACGTGTGGTCCTTTGAATTCTTTTGAAGTGTTTTGCAATTATCTTGAAACCTTTACAGTACACCATAAATTATTTTGAATTTTTACAAGTCTTTTGTATTCTCTGAAATCTACTCAATGCTTGGAATTGTTCTGAATTCTTCTCAATTGTCTGATTTCATTGAATTCTCTGAACTCTTTCAAATTCTCTAAAATCTTTTGAATCCTATGAATTCTGTGAATGCATTTGAAGTTTGTGAATTCTTTTGCACTCTGTGAATTCTTCTGAATTCTCTACATTCTTCTTTATTCTCTGAATTCTTCTTAATTCTCTGTATTCTTTTTAATTTTCTGAATTCTTTTAAATTTTCTGAACTCTTTTAAATTCTCTGAAATCTTTTGAATTCTTTTGCATTCACTAAATTCTTTTGAAATTCTCTAATTTTTTTTTGAATTCTGTAAATTCTTTTGAAGTCTATGAATGCTGTTGCACTCTGTGAATTCTTCCGAATTTTCTAAATTCTTCTTAATTATTTGAATTGCTCTTAATTCTATGAATTCTTCCGCTATTCTCTGAATTCTTCCGAATTGTCTGAATTCTTTTGAATTGTCTGAATTCTTCCAAATTCTTTGAATTATCTGAATTGATTTCAAATTTTATGAACTCTCCAAACTGATTTGAATTTGATGAATTCACGGTATCACTGCATTTGTAAATGTTTTTTATTTATCTTGAAATCATTAGAATACACGTTGAATTATTTTAACTTTCTTTAAATATTTTTGATTCTGTAGAATTCCCGCGAATTCAACAGAAATTTTAAAGTTTTTTTTCTTATTTCTCTTGAAATATTTATAAAACACCGTCAATTGATCTGAATTTCTGCAAGTGTTTTGTATTCTATGAACTCTCCTGAATTATTCTGAATTCTCTGATAATTTTTGAATTGTCTGAATTCTTTTGAATTGTGTGAAATATTTTAAATTCTATGAATTCTTTTGTATTATCTAAATTTTTTAAATTATCTAAATTTACTTTGAATTCTGTGAATTATTTTGAAATCTGTGAATTCTTGGGAATTCTCTGAATTCTCTCAAGTTTTCTGAATTCTTCAGAATTCTCTGATTTCTGATTTCTTTCTTTCTTCAAATATTTTGAATCCTGTATAATTCTACACAATTCTATAGAATTCAAAAAACTTAAAGGAATTCGAAATAATTCAACGTTTATTCTAAAGATATCGGTAGAATTCAGAAAACTGAAAAAGAATCCAGAAGACTATTTGAATACAAAATATTTCAGAGAATTTAAAAGAATTCAGGAAAATTTAGATAATAAGAAAGAACTATAGAAATTCAAAATAATTAATGGTATATTGTAAAGCTTTTAAGAGATTTCAAAAAAACTTCATAACATATCAAAGGACTACATGTGGATTCTGGGAATTCGTTTGAATTCTACAGAATGCAACTAACTCGATGGAAGTTAGAATAATTCTACGTGTATTCTAAAGATTTTAAGAGAATTCAGAAAATTCAAAAGATCTGAAGGAGTTCAAAATAACTTGAAATGTATTCTAATAATTGTAAGATAATCAAAAATCATTAAAAGAATTCAGTGGTCTCGTGAGAATTAAAAACATCAAAAAAGTTAAAATAATCCAGAAAATTTCAAAAGAATTCAGATAATATAAAAAAGGCAATACGAAAGAATTCATAGAATTCAAAATATTTCACAGAATTGGAAAGAATTCAGAAATTTCAAAATTTATAAGAGAATTTAGAGAAATTCAGGAGAGTTCAAAGAATACAAAAGCCTTGGAGAAAGTTGGAACAATTCATGGTGTATGGTAAAGATTTCAAGAGAATTAAGATAAAATTTAATTCTGAAGAATTCGTTTGAATTCTACAGGATTAAAAATATTCAAAGAAAGTTAAAATAATTCAACCTGTACGCTAATGATTTCAAGATGATCAAAAAACATTTTAAAAAAATCACTGATACCGCGAATTCAACAAATTCAAAACAGTTAGAGAGTTCAGAAAATTTTAAAACTATTCGGAGAATTCAGAATAAAAAAAATTAAAGCATTTCAAAAGAATTTAGAGAATGCAAAATAATTCAAAAGGTTTCAGAGAATTTAAGAGAGTTCAGAGACTTTAAAGGAATTCAGACAATTGAGAAGAATTCAGAAAATACGGAAGATTTAAGAGAATACGGAAGATTTCAAAGAATACGGAATATTTCAGAGAACACAGAAGATTTCAGAAAATAGCGGAAGAATTCAGAAAATAGCGGAAGAATTCAAAGAATTAAGAAGAATTTAGAGAATTCAGAAGAATTCACAGAGTGAAAAAGAATACACAAACTTCAAAAGCATTCACAGAATTAAAAAAAATTATAGAACTTCAAAAGAATTTAGAGAATACAAAAGAATTCACAGAATTCAAAACATTTCAGAGAATTTGAAATTCAGAGAATACAAAAGACTTGGGGAAATAAAATAATTTAAGGTCTACTGTAAAGGTTTTAAGAGAATTGCAAAAAATTCAAAAGAATTCAAAGGAGCACAAGTGAATTCTAAGAATTCGTTTGAATTTTACAGAATTAGAAATACTCGAAGGAAGTTAAAATAATTCTACGTGTATTCTAAAGGAAAAGATATTTTCTAAGAATCTCGTATCTCAGTTGCCGTGTGAAGTTAGACAATTGATATTCACAAAATCCTGCAAATTTAAAATTACTCTTTTGCGCACACACCCTCATCAGTGACACATGGACTGTCGTCCATCTAACGCATGCTTCCGATTGGTTAAATTTAATTGTTAATTACTCATTAATTATTAAATTTACAACAAATTTTTATCATTATTTTCAACTCCGTTTTTTTAGTGGGAATTCAAAAATATAAAAATGTATCTTGAGTACTCGGACACTCTGTATATACTCTCTACGATGCCTGTGATGGACCAGAGCGCCCCACCGTGGAGACTGGTCGACTTTGATGTTTGTTTAAAGAATTCATTGGCCAATCAAGTTCGACCTGCCTCCACGGTGGAACGCTCTGACCAATCACAGGTATCGCAGAAACTTCAGTTTCAGGTTAGCCCTGAAAAAGTGAACGGCAATGTTTACCAAACGTCGGTAAGATTCGTAGATTTGCACACGATTGAAACCCGAAATGCCCTCTTTTAATTATACATGAGATGTTATTTGTGTAAACACGCTACAACTATAATCTTAGATTTATGATCTACACGTATAGCTCATAATAGCTCTGTTATTCAATTCATCATTGCCATTAATAAACCTTATATCATCTTGACTCTTGAAGTCGCCTTGAATTTTGCGCTGATTTTTTGTTATTTGCATAATTTTAATCTGGCAACGTAGAACTACAAATCATGTTGTGATTCTACAAATTTTTCTTATGCATATTTTATCCTATAAATTTTACCTATTTCAAAATTTTTTTTCTAAATAAGAATCAAATTATGCAAAGAGACTGCGGTAATGTACCTTTTAGTAACATTTACACATTTTTATTTTAAAAATTTTCGATAGCACCCTATGGTTCAAGGGCCACGATATATGAATGAAGAATCGAAAAAATTCTCCAATTAAATGAACAAACCTTTCTCGTCTGCTTCAAATCGAACCTTTTTTGCTCTTCTTTTGTTCTCCATCTGCAAAAAAAAAATTTGAATATAAAATAATAAGTAAAGTATAAAGGGTAGTCCATAGATATTTGTGTGCGTACTAAGTTGGTCCAAAAAAAAAGATGGTCCCAAAGGAATAACCCCCAAGCACAGGCGTAACAACCGTGCCGAAAGCTGAATAGCACCTGGGTGAGGTGTCTTAAACGGTGATTCTGGAATGTCGGGCGACCTCTCAGAGTATGCAGTCTTATCTTTGCATCTCGGGCTCTACAAGGAGGGACGAACCCTTCTCCCTAGCTGCTCGAGGGCGAAAAAATGATAACACCAAACCTAACTGTAAGTGCATAAATAAACAATGCCGACTATCCTAGAGTTGGGGGAGCCAATGAAGAGAGATTCAATGCGATGGACCGGTAAAATCTCAATACGCTGGAGTGGACAGTTCAACTGAGGGACGAACTGCTAGAGTGCTACGATATCAGTGTGGCCCCTGAGCGACAAGGTTACATGGCGCGTATGCATGCTTCTTGGTGCGAGAAACACCAAGAGCTCTCGCACTTTTCGCATTACCTTCTGCGAAACCGTGCTAATGACATCCAGAAAAGGTGTTATATAAGTGGAGCGCCTAATCTACCGCAGCCTTAACAAGCCGGCAACAGAGAGAAAGGGAGGCGACACTAAGACCAACAGCGGGTAGCTGTCCAATAGAGGGAGAGTGATGCTTTGGGACTAGGAGAAACATCAACATCCAGGATTCTCTCAAGACCAAAGATCTGGCTGAACTGGATGACACGCTTTGTGGAGATTTTTCCGCAGAATCCGACCTTTAAGACGATCAACTGTGGTAGGATAGAAACCATAAAACAAACCTAACTGCTGATCATAAGATCAAAGGACGAATGAATCAATCCAGCACAACGATAGACTGGGAAAGACACTAGGACTCCTGAATTTAGTGTGTGATTGACTACATAACATCTGGCAGGAACTACAATGCCAGCTTCCGACAGTCAACGAAGTCCAGCAGCCACTGAATAAAGACACAAAGAACATTAATAGCTTCAAGGAGCTGTGCAGTGCCCCGATAAAACCTGAGGAGGAAAGTCCACCTATCACAACCGAGGTGCTGAAAAAAATATCAAGAGGTATGAAGAACTATACCGCTCCGGGACTAGATGGTATTAATTCCTTTAGGTAAAGGAAGTTCTTTGCAACCCACCAGCATCTGGCCTGCACTTTCACCATACATCTAAAGTCGAAAGACTTCCAATGATGGGCAGCTTATCTGACCCTAAGAATTGCAGGCCAATAACATCTCTAAACACGCTGTATAAGATCTTTACAGCTATCTTAAATGATAGGATTGTTCGGACAATCGGACCTGTGTGGGGACAGATGTACGAACAATTCAGCTCAAAGAAGGACTCAGCAGAATTTCGGGAGAACTCAATCATCGATAGATGTGTCTGCAAAGACGCATCATCCTACCAGCGCCTCCCATCGATAGCCTGGATTCATTACCGGAAAGCTTTCGATTCAACCTCCCATAGACTTATCATCTGTCTGATCGAAAGTTTCAAGGTTCATCCGCACATCATGAGGTGCATACGGAGATTGACGCCACTTTGGAAAACGAGATTTACTATCATATCCGTAAATCATCGTGTGGAAAAGTAACACCGTCACCTTTCAGAGAGGTCTCTTTCAGGGCGACACTATGAGCCTTCTCCTCTTTTGCCTCACAATGTTGCCATTAACTCTCGCACTTCGCCATTCCCAACGGTACTTCTGCGGCAAACTCAGATATCAAAAGCATAAAGTAACTCATGTATGTTAATTTGCAGTTAATCTGAAGCGAGGAAAACTTAATGACATCCCTCCTCGACAGAAGCGCTATACCATAGCTTGGCGCTGAAGAGACCTCTACATACCTGGGCGTACCACAGAAATGCATTCAGGGCGAAATATATATGAAGTGAGCTTTTGGATTCAGATACAAACGTTTTATCCGACAGATTTGGTCCTCCAAACTGTCCGCGAGGAAACACGTATCTGCAACGAACATGCTTGCCGTCCCGGCCGTACTCTATTCATATGGAGTGGTTCCATGGACGAAGACGAGCTCATATCCCTCGATATCGGTGAAGGATCAGACGATGTCATATGAGCTAACTTTCCTTTCCTCGAATCTATGATAGATGCAGAGCGTGTCATGCACACCCCGAGCGCCTAAGACATATACTGTCTAGTTGTCCAACTCATGCGGAAACGATGTACATCGAAAGGCGCAATGCGGCACTAACAGTGCTTTCTTACCATCTCTGTCACTATTACGGCATTAGCACTGATACTGCTCCGCCAAACGCTCCTAGGGAAATCGAGTCAATTGTCGAAATTAAGAAGTGCCGCATATGTTGGAACTTCATATTCTGGACAATTTTTTCTGTCGCGAATTCGAGGCTTGACATAGATTCACCTTGATTTCGATAAACGAATCATGTTCGTTATCATGAAGCTAGTCGTCCTGATCATCGGTGCTCTTGGAGGTGTTAAGATTTCACTGGTTCTTAGCCTGAAAATCATGCCTGTTTAATAACGAAATACCAAGGCACTTGGGGGGAAAATGCAGAAGGCTTTCATCCTTGGGTCAGTCAGTGTCCACAGGGTGCACGATAAATTTGCCCGATTGCCGTATTGAATCCATCACAGAATATAACTGATGGACTCAATACGACAATTCGGCAAATTTCCCGTGCACCTTGAGGACCAAACCGAATATACATATACATATACATATTCATATTTATATATATATATATATATATATATATA
>CAKNWT010285768.1:0-13990 GCA_932066315.1 Andricus coriarius | reverse complement strand
TGGTTAGACGCTCGGACTTCGCCTTAGAGGTCCGGGGTTCGATCCCTGAGCCGGTACCTCTTGAAATTTTTCAATGTACCTTTACCGAGGTTCTGGTGGTTCGGATCCCACGTTAAGCTGTAGGTCCCCCCATCATGCACTTGACTGCAACCCAGTCCGTGAATGATGGGGTAAAAACCAGGCTTTGCCCAATGTGTTAAGGCACACGTTCTTATCAGATCACTTGATTGCATTACAATAATGCGTCCGTGACTGATAATATATACCGGGACAGCCCCGTGCATACTATTCAAAAATAAAAAATAAATCCAACTACACAAAAATGCCTTCGACACATTGGGCTGTAACCATCTTAAGCTTGAGACAATAATTTTATACATAATATAATATCCTCATTGCTGGTAAGGAAGTCATCTTTTTCGTAACTTACTATCAGTTTTGAATACCAAGTGGTACTATTTTTTTACTAGAAGTGTGTATGAGGAGGGAAAAACAGTTTACTTGAATAATTTTTGCGTAATATCAAACTTTGTATTTTTTACGTTACTTGCGGTTACCATTCGAAAAATTCATTCAACGCAAAAATTATAATATTTAACAGTTCTTCCCCCTCCATTCACACTTTTTTTCGAAAAAGGAGTACCGCTTAGTATCTACGAAAGTATTTCATTTTAGTATTTATTCAGTGAAGTGAGGTGATTCTATTGAGGTTAGAGTTTTAGTCCAACAGCCAAAAGTGGATAAAAATCACTATTATCGCAATATTCGTGCGTGTCAGTTTAATGTAAATATTAAAATTACTACTTATTCCACAAATTGTAGGGCAAAAATTATTCAAGTAAACTATTTTCCCCTCTCATAAATACGTCTAGTAAAAAAACAGTACCACTTGGTATTCAAAAAAATATGTATTTCTAATATTTATGGAATAAAATGATGCAATTGTATTTTGAGGTTAGAGCTTCTGCCCAACAGCCTTATAAAGTAATATTTAAAAAAAATAAACGTTCCCGAATTCTCCAGAAAGGTTTTAGAAATATTTGACAAATATCTACTTTTCCAATTTATTATTATTTATTAATTTATTATTTTAAACTCTGCACTAAATTTTAATGGCAAGTCACGAAAAATGTAAATTCTTTACTTTCGCTAAGGAGGATATTATATTATATATTATTAAAAAATTATTATATATTAATATTATATATTCCTCTAAGCGAGGAAGACACGTTATTTGCCGATTTCTGTGCGAATTGAAACTAGACCGGGTGACTGCAGCCCGGCATACACTAGGAAATATGTTCGATATGTAAATTACATCCAAGGCCAAAATGAGCCTGCGTCAGTTGCTTTAAATTATATCCAGGGATCCGAAAAAAAAACATAATACGTTTCTTCTGGTTACGTTATGTTAATATGTACCGAAAATTTCGTTGTCTTCCTTTTAAAAAATGGAATCGAAAATAATAATGAGAATTTGTTGTAAAGTTAATAATTAATTACTAATTAAAAATTAAAAATTAATCAATTAGAGGTTTTTTTTTTAATTCACTTGAATTATCTACAATAAACGAATTGAAGAAGTTATGTAATTGTAAGTAATGAATTCTGTAATATACCATAAATTATTTTGAATTTATCTAAGTCTTCGGCATTCTCTGAATTCTTCTCAATTTTCTGAATTCTTCTGCATTTGCTGAATTCTTCTGAATTGTCTGAAATCTTTTGAATTCTGTGAATTCTTTTGCACTCTGTGAATTCTTCTGGATCCCCTGAAATCTTCTCAACTATCTGAATTGTTCTGCATTCTCTGAATTATTCTAAATTCTCTGAATTCTTCTAAATTCTTTGAATTCTTATAAATTCTCTGAATTCTTCTGAATTCATTGAATTTTTCAGAATTCTTTAAATCCTTCTGAATTTTTTAAATTCTTTAAGTTTCTGAATTCTCTGAATTCTGCTGTATTCTTTAAATTCTTCTGAATTCTCGGAATACTGTTTAATTCTCTGAATTATTTAGTTCTCTGAATTGTTCTGAATTTTCTGATTTCTCTGAAATCTTTCGAATTCTTTGAATTCTTTTGCACTCCGTAAATTCTTTTGCACTTGTAAATTATTCTTAATTCCGTGAATTCTTCTCAACTTTCTAATTTTTTCTGTATTCTCTGAATTCTTTGAACTCTTCTGAAATTTCCGAATTCTTCTAAATTCATTGCATTTTTCTGAATTCTTTACATTCTTCTGAATTCTCTTAATTATTCTGAAATCTTCTGAAATCCTCTGAATTCTTTAAATTCTTCTGCATTTTCAGAAATGTTCTGAATTATTTGAATTCTTTTGCAATTTTCTGAACTCTTTAAAGTGTACTGCATTTGTTGAATTCTCACGACATCACTGATTTTTTTTCGTTTTTTTAATTATTTTGAAATCATTAAAATACACATTAAGTTCCTTTGAACTCCTTCATATCTTTCAGTTTTTTTTTAATTCTCTTCAAATCTTTAGAATACACGTTGAATTATTTTAACTTCCTTCGAATATTTAAATTATGCAGAATTCCGACGAATTCTACAGAAATTTAAAGGTTTTTTTTTATCCACTTGAAATCTTTACAATACACTATGACTTATTTGGAATTTCTGTAAGTCTTTTGTATTCTCTGAACTCTTCTGAATTATTCTGAATTCACTGAATTATTTTGAATTTTTCTGAACTCTCTAAACTGTTATCCATTTTTTGAATTCTGACGAGACCACTGCATTCTTTTAAGGTTTTTTAATAGGGTTGTTTCACAATTTTAGATAAAATCATTTTTTAATACATAATTTTAATCTTAACTCAATGTGCGTTCTAAATTTTTTTTCTGTTGAGTTGTTCAACAGAAAAAAATTATTAAAAATTGAAGACGGGAAAACACTTATTCAAATTGGTGTCACGTGGGTGTCACGTGACTCAGAGGTTCTCATAATTATCAATGTGACGATGTGGCTTTGATGGAAACTAATGAAATTTATGATAAAGAGGTTATGTCACCTGACAGTTTCATTTTCACTTCTCGTATTTCTGCACTTAGGAAATCACAATCACCATAAATATCTCTATTTTCGGGAAATTTCTGCTATTGGCTTTTACGAAACCCTCCTTTGACATTTTTTAAAACAATATTTTGAGACTTCTATTTTCGACGTGCAGATAACCAAAACAAAACATCAGCACAGGAAAAGATATCGTTATAGAAAATTCATATTTCAACATTAAATTAAAAATAGTAAACAATACATAACAAATATGTTATGGGCGTTTTTAAAATTAGAATTTTATAAACTATAAGATCCATTCATTGGAAAAGTGATATCTGACTTTGGAAACAACCCTATTATCTTGAAATCATTCGAATACATTTTAAGTTACTTTGAACTCTTCCAGGTCTTTTGAATTTTCTTGAATCTATGGAAATTTTTAGAATACTAAAATGGACTCTAAGTAATGCATTATTTCCTGAAAATAATGCGTAATTTCAATAATTTCCAACTTTGCTGACATTCGGCCTGTTCTAAAATATGGATAGGAGTTTCTCGTCAAAATGAGACATTTATCCGTTGCCTTCCCTCTTTGAAAAATTACCGAAAATATGTTTAAAAATGAATTCCCATCATGTCACGGGAAGCAATGCATTATATTCTGAAAATCTTAAATAAGAATTGTAAATAATTTCGAACTTCGGCAGCACTTCGCCTATTATTAAAATAAGTTTGATATTTTTCTTCAAAAGAATAACATTTTGATTGTATTTCCTATTCGAAAAACTACCGAAAAAACTTTTTATTCATGGGATTGGAGGTGATGCATTATTTTGAGAAAGTGAAGAGAAGTTTCAATAATTCCCATCTTTGCTGAGATCTGGCCGCTTTTAAGAAATGGATAAGAGTTTGTCGATAAAGTTAGACCTTGTATGTTGTCTTCTCTGTTTGAAAAACTACCCAAAATATTTTTAAAGCATCAATTCCCATCATGCCACCGGAAGCAATGCATTATTTTACGAAAATCATCAGAATTGTCAATAATTTTCAACTTCGGTGGCACTTAACCTATTTAAAAAAAAAGGTAAAAGTTTGTCGTCAAAATGACACCTTTTCCGTTGTATTCCGCAATCGAAAATCTACAAAAAAACGTTTAAAACATAAATTTAAATGAAGCTACTGGAAGTGATGCATTATTCTTAGAAAGTGAGAAGTTTCAATAATTCCCAACTTTGTTGACTTTTTTTCTCTTTTAAAAAATTGGCAAATGTTTGTCATCAAAATGAGACATTGTCTGCTGTCTCTGCTAATAAAAAAACTATCGACAAATTTTTTTAAACTCTGGCCTCTTATAAAATGTGAATGAAGGTTTCTCGTTAAAATGAGAATTTGTCTGTTTTCTTCCCTGTTTTAAAAAATACCCAAAATATTTTTAAACCATGAATTCCCATCATACCACCGGCAGCAATGCGTTATTCTCTAAAAATCATGAGAACTGTAAATAATTTCCAGCTTCGGTGGCATTTGGCATATTTCAAATTTTAATCATGTGACTGGAAGTAATGCATTATTTCCTGGAAATAATGAGAACTTTCAGTAATTCCCAACTTTGTTGATCTTTTGCCTCTTCTTTAAAACTGATAATAGTTTTTCGTCAAGATGAGCACCTATCTGTATCTAGTGTCTTCTCTATTTAAAAAACTACACAAAAGTCTTGAAACATAAATTCCAATCATGCCATGGGAATTAATGCACTATTTTCAAAAGTCGAGAGGTTTTAGTAATCATCACCAACAATTCTAATCAGGCGTCAAAACAAAGCTTTACCTGTTTGGTTCCTTGAAGGAAAAACTACCCAAAGGATTTCTGATACATTAGTTAAACGATGAGATGAATAATTGCAATGAGCAATCATCTAATTAGGACTGACTCGGTTTTTAATTTTGCTCGCATGTATAAAAAATGACCAAGATCCTTTTTGAAGTGAAACTTCTTTTGGGATGGGAGTGAGTTGACAAAAAAACGAGCGACAGAACGAAAAGAAGTCTGTCTCTCTCTTACAACTATACTTTCTATAGTCTATACCTTCTCCCTCTATTCGCGTCTTCTTTTTGTGAGGCGATTCGAAATTGCCTTAAAGACTCCTTTTCGATATCACCACTATTGTAACGCTAACCAAAGCATGCACATGCTTTTTCTCTCTGCACTCTCTTACTATGCGAACTCCTCAAAACTCATGATGATTCCTCAACAAAAATGTCAAAGTTGATCCTTCAGAGTTTCACTTCTGACGTGTGGCCCCACTGCCACACACTGGTTTTCGGTGAAATTTTCATCTGAGTTGATGATCCTGGTCGACTAAGTTTGACAACGCTTTTAATTGGGTTCGTTAATTAGTGAAAACTATTTAAAGTAAACTAAAACCTATCGGTAAGGATGCTGTTGAAAATTTGTTTTTATTTGGAGGTGTGTGTACGATTTATTGGCTAATTACAATTGAATTACAATTAAACTAAGAAAATTAATGGATTGAAGAAAACTCAATTGTTTGAATTGTTTGAATTTATGAATATTCATAAAATTAAAAGATATATAGGAGTCAAAACTACTCGTAATTCAAAGTCTATTATAATTATTTCAGGATAATTAAAAAGCATTAAAAGAATGAAGTGGTCTCGTGAGATTAAAAAAATTCAGAACAGTTTAAAGAGTTCAGAAAAATTCGAAATAATTCGGAGAATTAAGAGAATTCAGCGAATTCAGAGAACTCAGAGAATTGAAAAGAATTCAGAGACTTTTAAAAGAATTAAGATAGTTCAAATGAGTTTAGAGAATACAAAAGAATTCAAAGTATTTAAAGAGAATGCACAGAATTTAAAAAGAATTCAAAGAATTCAAAATATTTGAGAGAATTCAGAGTATACAAAAGACTTGAAAGGGAGTCATCGTGGCCCAGACTCTATCGTGATTGTCTTATGTTCTAACACTGCGGCCTTGGCAGCCATGCTGGCGCGGGTTTGATTCCCGAAGCAGGAAGCGAGGCTGGATGTGTTTTCAGAGCTTTGCTTCTGTTCCTTGGTATACTACCCACAGATATTCTACAGAAGAAGTAGCCCTATAGTACAGTCGCTAATGACCCTGGCAATTGATGCGACTATAAATATTCAATTAAATAAAAGACTTGAAGAAATTCAAAATAATTCACGTTGTAATGTAAAGATTTCAAAAGAATTTTATAAAAATTGAAAAGAATTCAAAGAAGTACACTCAGAAAAAAGTTTTTTTTTTATTCAACAAAATCGGTTTGTTGGTCGCATTTGGTTAATTTCAGAAAATATTTTGGTGAAATGAACAAAATTTTCGTTTAGTTGACCAAATTTGTTTGGTTCAATCAATCAGTATTTGGTTGAATCGTTTTGTTGATTTTTAGAAAATATTTGATTTATTGAACACAATTTTTTGGTTGATACAACTAAAATATTTTGTTTAAAGGTATCTTAAAAGTGACGGACGCTTGCAAACTTGGTACGATCGCTTACTCGAATTCAACATGACAGTCCACGTTCGAGAGTACGTAGCGTCGCGTCGTGAAAAAATCTTAACAATATTTGTATCTCGGTGAACCTCATCAAAATAAGTGATATGGAAACAGAATCAATTTGAATTTGGTGATTATGTAAAAAATACGTAAGATTATTTGAATTCAGCACAATTTACATTGCAAATGGCTTGCCTTGGAATTTTCTGGTCTTGTGATATATAGTAATTTAATAAACTACTAAATAAATCACACAAGATGACACAAATTCATGGTTAGTCATTGAAAAAGTACAGTGTGCTGTGTCGTTTATGGTTAGATGAAATACAAGTTTTGGTTAAATCAACCAATCTCTTTCCTTAGACCAGCAAAAATACTTATTTGAATTAACTGAAATATTCTCTTGGATCGACAAAATATTTGCTTGGACTAACCAAAAGTTTTACTTGGAACAACCAAAATATTTGTTATTATCAACCAAAAGATATGGTATAATCAACAAAATTTGTCATATTTTGGCTACTTGCCCTGCGTATGCGGATTTTAGATCTTCCATTTTTCAGCAGCCTCCAACTGTCACATCCAATGGACAATACTGGTTATACTTTCTCAACTCTAACTCTCTGAAAGAACTCTGTAAACTCCCTTTTTTTATGTCTAAAATATTGCATCTTAGAACATTTGTAATGGAGTTTTAGGTCTTGTCACGTCACTGTATGCGTTGCAATATCGTTTTAATGCATATCTTATGATTGTAATCGACGCTCTTTCTGACTTGCACTCTCTGCTTATACTTATCAAATTATATGTTCATTACTGTATATTTGCACTCATTTGTAATGTTCAACAACCATGGAACAAATTATTTTCTAATAATAAATAAAATAATAAATAATCAACCAAATTTTACTAACCAACACGTTTTTCTGGGTCAACCAAATATATGTTTGTCCATATAATAACTATATTCTAGAGTTGACTCAACCAAAATTTTGTTCATTCAACCAAAGCTTTTTCTGAGTGTACAAGTGAATCCTAAAAATTCATTTGAATTGTACAGAATTCAAAATAATTAAAGGAAGTTAAAATAATTCAACGCGTAGTCTGAAGATGTCAAGAGAATTAAAAAAACTTCAAAAAAATTAAGAATAATTGATTTAAAAATATTTTAGAGTATTCAAAACAATTCAGAAAATTCAGGAGAATTCAGATAATACAAAAGACTTGTAGAAATTCAAAATAATTCATGTTGAATTGTAATGATTTTAAGAGAATACAAAAAAACTTTAAAAGAGTTCAAAGGAGTACACGTGAATTCTAAGAATTCGTTTCAATTCTACAGAATGGAAACATACTCGATGGAAGTTAAAATTTTAAAATAAATCTACGTGTATTCTAAAGATATCAAGAGAATTCAGAGAATTCAGAGAATTCAAAAGAATTGAAAAACTTTAAAGTAACTTGAAATGTATTCTAATCATTTGAAGATAATTAAAAAAAAACATTAAAAAATTCAGTGTTCTCGTGAGAATTAAAAAAATTCATGACAGTTTAGACAGTTCATAAAAATTCAAAAAAATTAAGAGAATTCAGAAGAATTTACAGAGTTCAAGAGAATTCACAAAATTCAAAAGAATTCAGAGAATTGAAAAGGAATTAAGAGAATGCAAAAGAATTAAAAAAATTCAATAGAAGTCCGACAATTCAGAAGATATCAGAGAATTCATAAAATACAGAAGACTTGGAGACATTAAAAATAATTCATGATGTATTGTAAAGATTTCAAGAGAATTAAAAAAAAATCTTTTAAAGAATTGAAAGAAATATTAGGTCAGTCCGCAAGTTCATGCGTATTTTTCAACACTTGAAAAGTGAACAAAAAACAAAGTGTATTCAGTTATTAAATTATATATTCGCCATCGTTATCTATGACTAATTGTCATAGTTTCAACAACATATGGATGTCATATGTCAGAAAAAAAACTGAAAAAGAAAGACACTCTACGTTGAAAAATACGCACGAACTTATGGTCTGACCCGATACAAGTGAATTCTAAGAATTAGTTTGAATTCTACTGAATTCAAAATACTTGAAGGAAGTTGAAATAATTCAACGTGTATTCTAAAGGAAATTATATTTTCACGATTTAATATCTCATCGAGCAGTTGCCGTGTTAAGTTGTACCACTTACATTCACAACCTCCCTCAAATTTGAAATTACACGGCCTCAGCTTTTTTACGCACACACTCTCGTCAACGACATATTAACTGTCGTTCATGTAACGCGTGCTTATGATTTGGGTTAATCTTTAATTGTTAATTACTAATTGATTATTAACTTAAAAAAAAATTATTTTTATTTTCGACTCCATTTTTTATGTGGAACTCAAAAATGTAAAAATGTACCTTGACTACTGGAACACCCTGTATATGTCGAGGATTTCCAGTATTCGTAAGAAGAATTACCAGATCGAGTTTTAACATTTTTCAAAGGCATTTCGAGTCAAACGCTGAAAGGCGTTTCCGAGCAAGCGAGGATGGTCCGAATTCATCAATAGACTTATCAGGTCCACTCGAGTGCATAACGGATCGAAATTTAAGTTTCCTGTGGAAATATTTGACAATAAAGCGTCCGCCCATCCTACACCAAAAAAATAAAAACATTCATTTTCTTCTTTGTTGCATAGCCTCTAAATATTTTGAGAAGAAGGTTATGAGTAAATTTTTCCTGAAGAATTTCGAAATTAACTTATTTCGCAGGAATTCAGAATCTGAACATTCCTTGAAGAATATGTTTGATCAACCTGGTGAATCCTCTAGAGCACCCGGGTTGTCGATGTTCTCGTACTTATGACTTTCATACCTTTTAAGAGCGTTTGCTCCGAAATGCCTCCAAAGACTGATAAAACTCGACCTGGAGAGCCTCCTAGTAAACCCGGACTATTAATGTTTTTTCGAAAAAAAGCATAGCAGAGTTGAATCATCTCCCTGGATGAATGTGAGTTACTCGTCTCCAGAACAGAAGAAGCAGTAGCTATACTTCCAGATTTACCAGATGGCGACTCCAAGAATGAATACATTCACCGCATGTTGAGACAATGGAACGCCAATATAGAAACCTTAAAATCAATACTGAAGGATCTTTTCTGGACATCCGAGAAGCAGAGATGCCTTCACATCATTATTCGAATATCATCAACCGACTTTACTGGGCCGATTCCGAGAAAGCATTTCAATGTCGACTGAAAACTAATTTAATAACAAACCTTGTACATATAGATATAAGTAAATGCTTAAACGATGCATCTGTATTATTCCAAGAACGAATGCGATGTGTATACAATAAATATGGGCCTGTCAAAGTTTATGCATGATGACAGGTTAGATTGCACTGTTGCCTCCCGTTGAAGAATCTCAGGAGAAGATAAGTAACACTGAGATCTTTCAAAAGCATCAGATACTAACCCAGGTGCGAATTGACCGTCGGCCCACGGTCAGGCCAACCGTCGGACGGTCAGTCCAATTTTTTGCGCCACTGGTCGGGCCCGACATTTGGTATGAAGTGGGCCCAACCTTGGACAATAATGTGGGGCCGACTTGGATTTTTGTAGATTCAAGGTATTCAAAAAATTAATAATAATTGATTGCGAGTATTTTGACTATATATATTAATGGTCCTGCTTAGAATAAATACATATATTACATTTTTAAAAATGATATTACAAATAAAATTTCTATCGCTACGGTGTTTCGAACCTACATCTATACCTGAATCTATCGCCTAGCAGTCGGGAGTCTTACCCATTACTCTATGACCACAGAATTGAAAGTCAATGAAAAAACCATCCTCATAAGGCATAACTCAAATCAGTTGAAATTACAAATTTCGTTAACTCTTTTTTCTCAATGATTTTTTCATTATTATGCGACATCATGTAGATGTAAAATAAATTAACTGTCAACGTGAATATAAGTGAAATAACTTTTAAATAAATAATTTAAACCCATTACCATTTTTAGGGTTTTGTAGCCCCGGGCTGAAACCCTTAAATTTTTTCTCAACAACTTTTCAACAACTTTTTTTTCTTCGAAATTGAAAAAAAAAAATTTTTCAACACTTTTTTTTCAACAATTTTTCTTCAATTTTTTTTCTAAAAATTTGCTTTCAAAAATTTCTTATCATTACATTAAATGTGATTTGTAATGAGCATTTAAAATTCGCGCATCATGATGACTTGTAAAAGCCAATGTTATGCAGATGGTCGGGCCATCTATTGCCCAGAGTCGGGCGGACCGTACTTTCACGGTCTTTTTGAAACCATGAACCAGCGTTTGTCTGACGGCCGGCCTATATTTAGGCCAAGGTTTAGTTGACCATCGGGTGCATAAAGGTGACTTGTGGTTAACCGACTGCTGTATACAGAGTCGGACCGACCGCATTCTTGCTATCGTACCGACCAATCTTCGACAGTTTATCAGATCGTCGGCCCAAAGTTGGGCCAGAATTGGGCCGACATTCGGCCTTTCGCCCACCGCCGACGTCGGTTGCCAACGTCGGCGAGACCATGGCATCTTGAAAACACCTTAGTCGGTCCAACTCTGGTTACCGTAGATCGGTTACCAAAGTAGGACCGAATTTGGGCTGATGGTCAATCTCTGGCATCCGACCGAATTTCGCACCTGGGAAGCATAGGATATTAAATAAAATTTAGCTATAATGACGAACTTTCTGAGTATAAGGCATGCCCGGAAGATAAAGCTGATCCTGCCAAATGGTTTGCAAAGGAATTGCAACATTTGGCAGAGGATGCTGAAACACATTTGTGAGCAGAGTTCTTAAATTTATTCAAGCTCCATGGTTTAAATCATACATAGATATTAACACAGAAAAGAGAGCTGCAGCTAAAAATGAGTTTCAGAAAAACCTGTTCAAACTCATGAAAAATGTCCTGTATAGAAGCCTTCATATCCAGACCTAATTTCCGCAGCCGAGCAATCTTCCATGAAGATCTAGTGGTTGTGGAACTTAGGAAGACTGTGGTTTTGATGAACAAACCCATCTATGTTGGGCTTAGTGTGCTGGAAATTTCGAAAAACTTGATCTATGACTTCCATTATGGCCATATGCTATTAAAATACGGTAAAAAATGTAAACTGCTATACACAGGCACTGATAGTGCCTGTTCCAGGCCGCATGAAAGATAAGTGCAGTGGACAGGTCATTACTGAATTTGTTGGCTTGAGGAGTAAGATGTGCAGCATCCGCGTAAATGGCCAATATTTTGTTAAGAAAGCCAAGGGTATAAAAGCAGGTGTTGTGCAGAAATTTATCAACTTTGATGATTACGTTGACTGCTTGAGAAATGCTGCGATTCAAACTAGAACGCAGTGTATCATTAGATTGCGTCTTCATCAAGTTGATACGGTTAAACAGTTAAAAGTGGCTTTAAGCCCCTTCGATGACACACGGTATTTTTTGCCTGAAAGCACTGACACGCTAGCTTGGGCTCATTATAAGGTTAAGGAGAATGATACCGATGTAAATCATTAACCTATAAATCGACGAACATATTGTAAATAGTTTATAAGTCGATAAAAAACCCATGATCGCCATGATCCGATCCACAGTAAATTATTCAGTTGCCCAGTGGGATGTATATCCTTTCTCAAAACTGTTCTTATACTTGCTGATTCGAACTTTGTCACCAACTTTGAATTTTTGACGTTTCGAAATAATTCTTGTTTGTTTCTTGAAGCGTTGCATCAATTCTTCTTCATCATCGGTGCTTACATCTTTTGGCTTTATACCAATTGTTCGACGTTTTCGTATTGTTATACTTGAATATGAGAGTAGGCAAAATATCTAACCATTTGACCTTGCAAGCTGAATTGTGGCCACATCTTATTCTTGAGTGTACAATTAAATCGTTCAATAATGGCCGCTTTTAAATTACTTTAAATGAGTACAGTTGCATGCTATACTTTTGCATTAAAGCTTTACATTCCGAGTTGTAAAACTCTGCCTTGATCAGTGTGCAAGTTTTTTGGAACTCGTCCCTGTACAAATATGGATTTCATGGTTTCAGTCACATCATGTCCACTCTTGCTTTTAGTCCAGGCATTACGTCGAAATAATTAGTGAAATTCCCGAAAAAATCCCACCAAGAATGTTTTTAATGAGAAAGTTTCGTTAAGGGGTCCCTTTTAACATATCAAAAATGCTAGAACAGATCAATTGCCAAACCGGTTTTTTTTTTCGAAAACAGTTCCAAAAGTTAGTTTTGCGTGGGCGGATAATTCCCATGGCATTTTAAAGCAAAATGTCCAACAGAAAAAAAATAGGGGAAAATTATGAGAAAATTTTATTACAAGAATAATAAACTAAATCTAATAAACTAAATCTGACTCGAATTATTTTGAAAAAACTGAACGCCACTTTTTTGCCCGTGAAAACAGGCAAAAATGGTCAACTTTGAGGGGTCATAACTTGTGACCTATTATAGGTAGGACATTGTTCTTTTTTTGTAATTACATAAAATTGAGTCTACTTTCACTGACCTGTGGAGCACTTTTCCGTGTAGTAATTAGGTGCGAAGATACACAGTGCTTTTTGAAACTTAGTGATTTTTCGCTGAAAATCCAGAGAAGTGGGGATTTTTCAATCTATCATAACGCGAACCCTATGGAAGATAGCTGATTATTCTTGTAACAAAATTTTCTCATAATTTTGCCCTCTTTCTTTTTTCTGTTTCAATTGATCTGTTCTAGCATTTTTTATATGTTAAAAGTGACCTTTTAACGAAACTTTCTCATTAAAAACATTCTTGGTGGGATTTTTTCGGGAAACAAACTACCAGATGACTGGAATATTTTCACAGGAACTGCCCAGGCATAATTCGAATATATATCGATAACAGTAAGCGTTAAGTCGAGCGACTAGTTGAGCAATGAGTTCAGAGTTGCGTAGCGATAACTCTTGTTGGGTTTTAATCTGCAAATTCTTTAATTTCTCATTTACTGATTCTTCAAGAATGTTCATTATAATATTATTGTCATCAATTTCATTACGCATAGATGACGTAACATGATAAGCGTTTGTATCTCGTTTTGAACAATACGCCGTACAAGTCTCAAATTAACAGCATCTAGCTGTTCTTCAGCGTCTTGAACGTTACAGTCTTTTCTTATCGATATCGTAATATTATCAAATCTGAGACCATTTGTATATAGAATAAAAGAAAGCAGTGCATTCGTTTTACCGTAATTTGATGGCCCACAAAAAACTGCATGAATGTTGTCTAATAGTAGATTACCATAACGCTTCACCCTCTTCTGCCCAGGCTCAACGAGGGAGTCTAGCCAGTGTAGCCCAAAGCACTTTTTGTGGACAAAAGTCTGTCTAAAACCCAATTTTCAATGGATTTTGACGTT
>CAKNWT010285767.1:0-12463 GCA_932066315.1 Andricus coriarius | reverse complement strand
GACTTTCATTAGGTACAGTTTTTTTCACGCTTTTCATGATCTTGTTGTAAAAAGTATCGTGCATGTCACGTGGTAGGCCCTTTTCTTGACTCGTGCAGTGTTTTTAAACTCGCCTTCGGTTCGGGCACCTTCGGTGCCCTCACCAACAACTCGTCCTAAAAACACTGCACTTGTCACGAAAAGGCCATCGCCTACCACTTGTAATGCAATATACTATTTTTCAATATGAGGTTAGCCCAATCTATAATAAATAAACAATTTTATTTCGTGATTAGTATGAATATTTATTCACAATTTTTTTACAATGCAGAATTGATATTAAAAATTGCGTTTACTGCACATATTCAACTTAAAAATTATTATATTGTGCGCCAAGGTAGATGAAGAAGAGTTTATTTGTTTTGGCCGTTTCTTCCAGGTTTTCGAACGTCTCCTTACATTGTGCATCTTCAAACACCTGCATAATTCTGGCAGGTAAGAAAACGGTTGCCATATTTAGCATGAACTTTTCGAACTCTTGTCAAAACATGCTTCTTGTTTAGATTAAGGTCAGACAGCGTTTTGGTAGGCATAACCTCAACCATTCGACCATCTGAATTCAGAGCTTTGAGATTCATCTTCGTCAAGGGCATATTGATTTTTCTTTCCTTTTCGTCAGGTCGCAAACTTTTACTTCACTGCACTTTGTTGAATGAAACCACTGCAATCTTCCACTGATTTTATAGTCCACTATCCCTACTCCTCAGACATAACCCCACTCATCGCACATGCGCAAAAAATCTTCTAGAAGCTTCAAGAAAATCAGACTATTGTGTTATAGTAGTACCATCTATCAATGATATTAAATATAATAGCTAAAAATTTGAAACATTTTCCTTAACCCTTCGCTGGCACCCCTATTTCCCAGCAACGTTGCTGGCACCCTGGGATCGTTTGCGACCTGAGAAAAAGAATGCTTATGTGAGCAAGCGATTTAATATTTTGACTAGTAATTTTTTTGGGGTATTCTTTTAGGTCTCTTTTATGAATTACAGTAGTTTATTTCATTGCTTTTTAATTTTAAGGTGGTAAAAAAAAAACTTTAAAAAACTCGAAAAATATTATTTTTTCACATAAAAATGCATTAGATTGTTAATTTTCAATATTAAGGGCTAAAAATTTAGCTGAATAATGACAAGATGTATTACTTTTAGATAAAATTATCACTTTTTATGCCTCGTGAAAAAGGTATTTATTTCACAAAATCAATGTGACAATTTGACGTGAAAAAAGATTGTCTTTTATTTTCAAAATAAAATCAATTATTCATAAAAAAAGTTTTATTTTGCATAATATTCATACAAATACTAGCAGATACAGTAATTATTGAAAATTTTTTATAAAAAAACTCATTTTTGTATGTCCTGTAACAATCAAAGCATATCCCGAATAGGTGAATCTCGCAAGATGGGCGTTAGCACGATGAACAATTAACAACCTTCATCGGTTTTTCGCTCACTCTTTCTTGGGCATAAATCGCACCTTTTTCTGTAGTCAAATTTGACTTTTTCTACTGCTCGTAGATTTTCGCCATCCATTTTGAGAATTGAAGCGAATACAAATATGAGAGCACAAAATACTTTTATGATCACTGCTGGCACCCTGGGGTTGCCAGCGACCAACCTTCACTTTGGAACACTGCCGGTTACACACTAATGAACGTAGGCTAGTAAAACCAATATGGGAGACAGAGAAAATCTCTACTCTAACGCCAGATGGCGCTCGAAGTCCTATTTTGAAACTTAAAAGCAAGTACAAATACGATTGAAAAATTCACCTTCGCGAATGACCCCAGGGTGCCAGCCAAGGATTAAGCTTGACTAATACTTAACTAGTTGATGGGTTTAAAAGTAATGAATACTTTGAATACCTTTAATTTTTTATCCAAGGAAAAGACTGAACCTAGTTGTATAAAGTAAAATGTTACACTAATTTAACAATATAAAAACTTAGCCTGATTTGGTAAAAGAAACATTCCTAAAACATGAATTCGCACTTATTATATAAGTCTTTAAGCTTTGTATTTTTCAAACAAATATCTGTAGTATCAACACTTTTATTCGTATCATCAACGTCATCGTTATCAGCACTGCTTCCATCATAAATCCTGATGGTTGGGTGATCTTGAGGAGTCAAGAACCAGGTCTTGAGCTACAGGACGTTTCGAACAGCACAGTTATGACTCCAGAACTGGGTATGATGATGACACGTGATTGAAATGTGTTGTTTAATTTCTTTAGCGAAGGACAGCCCATATCTTCCAAATTGCGTACAGTTAATCCAAACTCGTCAAATCATTTCTTCTTTTCAACTCCTTTGACGTAGATAGCAGAAGCACCATGTAGTACATCTTGAAGTATAGGTCTCACTTCCATGTAGGGTATGTCACCAAAAGTCCACTCGATTCCGTGGTAATTGCGAGTCAACTACAAATTTTCGCTCTTGTATCGGGCAGGTAGAGAGTTTCAATAGCAGGGAGGTTCAAAGCGGTAGACTAGAGGTAGAGCATCTTCCTGGAGAGAAACGATAGCCAACTCCTTGAAGACGAACTGGTTGTTGGGCTTCTTAAAGCTTTGCACGTTTACGATAAACTCCGTTTCAATAAAAACTGAATTCTGTTGCTAAAATCATCTGCTTTATACCTTTTCTCCCCACCATTGGTATAACCTCCCACCACCACTATCATCTTAAATCAACTTATTTACGCTACCACTTAGTGGTTGGTACTGAATCACACGGTCATGTATAATTAGACAGTAGGCTGCAGTTTCAGCGGGGAAATTAGCTGTAGATTCAAATTCCAAACGTACTTCTACTGAGGTCTGTTTGAGAAACTCATTTTATTTTGAGCAATCAATGACACTGAGAGGAGCGTATTCTTTAAAATCAATTTTCTTAAACATTGGTTCAGGCTCTTTACCATAGTAGGCTGCCTGAAAGTTTGCATACATCTCATACAGTAGTGCAAACTGATTATGACCAAAGTCCAGATTTAAATTACCATACGGATAGTACTATGCATTGAGGAATAACTTGAGATTGGTTATATTACAGTGATCGAAGCGATTAGCGTATCTGGCTAGCCTATCCTTTCTACCTGTCTTGAAACCCAGTATAACGTGAAGTGATTTTTCCAGCTGAGTTGACGTTTTCACAGTCCATATATGTTTTGAGGTGGTGGGAAGCATGGGATATTCATACAATTCCCATGAGCGAAAACTCATAGTTGTCAGAAAATCTTTTCCAATAATGTTCAGCAAATTTATCTTTTGCTCATCTGAAGCCATTACATATGGTATCATCCATTCCACTTTATGAATCGTCATCTTAAAATCCTCTTCATTTCCTGGCGCCTGTCGTGCTTGAACAATGGCATAAATTGCTAGAGCCTTCTGGACATAACTGTCAATGTCTTCAATCTCATAGCTGCCTGTAGGTATGGCCACTACTCGATCACCGATATAGATTTTATTCTTCCCAGTGTCAATGTTAGGAATCGCATTGAATGTGAGCATTTCAACGAGTCCACGTGCATAGTTCTTATGAGGAGAGAGTTCAATTGGTGGAAAATACTCGGAGTCTAGCACCGAAGATTTTCCTATTATCGTGAGAGTAAATGATTCATCCATGATGGTGTTCTTCTCTATACTGACTTTAGTCAGCTCATCACACACTCTTATATAGACAGTATTTATCTTTTATATGCAGTTGTCCAGATAAAAATTTTAAGCAAAAGTGTCCGCATTCAACACTGTCATAATCCTGATATCTGTCACGATTGTATTTTATCACGCTACCAAAACCTAGGTAATCTACAATATCCGAAGGTGTACGCAGATTACCGAAACTGTCAAAATATAGGACATTATCACCGATCTTTGTATAACTTACCCAGTGGGTACCAGGGCCGTCACTATCATCAAGGTTAACAACAGCTGACTCAATTTGACGAGGTACCTTTACTGGTAGTTGATTGCGCATAAATACTCCACGAAAATGTGAAATCTTTAGAGCTTTCGCATACTTGAAAAGATCGGTATCAGTTAGTGCATGGTGAGGTAGCTTCACTACAAGTTTTTTGATGCCGGTCTTAGACGAAGTCCCTGTCCTTTTCGGTAAGGTTTCATATGAAGACCTAATCCTTTTCTGTAGGGTTTTAGGTGTAAAGCTTTTCCTAAGGCAATAGCTTCCATTGCATTGCTATGACGTTGAGCTTCTACCAGCTGTTTTTTGGCTGCGCTAGCATCGTTGACTGCCTTAGCCGCACCTGCTGCTCCACCAGTAAAAGCTCCAAGTGCACTGAGGCCATTGAAAATTGGAATCAGTGGCAAAACACCACCAACTTTCGAAGGTATTGGCAAGACACGTGGATTTTGGACTTTATGTTTATCGCCTACGCTTTTGACAGCTTCCTGTGCACCTCTGATTGCTGACTTGATAGCCACTTTTGCATCACTACTTCGATTCATTGCTTTCTTAGCTGCATTCAAAAACTTTTTAAAATGATATTAGCTTATTTTTTAAAGCTGGTTTCCTATTTGATTTGGGTTTCCTCTTTAAAATATGTTCCTTTCTCAATCCCATACCGAGTTTTGCTTTGACATTCATCACATTAGTTGTTGCCGGTGCTGCCGCTTTCTCGTCAATCCCAGCGTCTTGAGCAAAAACACGCTGCCAGGCTTTACTGGCTAGTACACGATCTGCAGCGTTTCTTGTTCCAACGTTTTCACGATTTTGCGAATATGCAATGTCGTCTTGTTTGCACGCTGCGTCTAAAGGATTGATACCAGGATCACCTCTAGCAAGTCTTTTGGCTAGCTTAGTACCTGGACCACAGTACTGGTAGCCAGGCAAGAGAAACTCAAACGGCAAGTTGTTGATGACTTTGTTGACCAATCCTTTACCTCGATGATGACGACGTGACACTTTGTTTCCTTTATGGTGCACAATCATTCTTCACTGAGCGAAGGTTAGCACGCAACTGATATAAAAGCTATATAAGGGCTGTATTTATAGCTTTCACGAGAGTCGAGTTCAAGAAGCGCTTCAAGACACAACCCGTTAAACTTCCGGTTGGTAACTTTGACACTCTAGTCCAATCAGAGAAGAAGAGCGTGAAACGTCATGGCAGCCTACTACCAGACAGCATTCGCGCAGTATTTTGTGGACCATCAAATTGTGGCAAGACAAATACATTACTTACTCTGATCCTACATCCAAACGGATTAAAATTTGACAATGTCTACGTATACTCAAAATCCCTCAAACAACCAAAGTACAAATTTTGGGAATGGGTGTTAAATAATGTAGACGGTGTTGAATATTTTCCTTTTAGTGAGCATGAAGAAGTAATACAACCAAGTGAGGCTCGAACAACTCTATAATTGTCTTTGATGATGTGGCCTGTGAGAAACAGGATAACATTAGAGCCTTTTTCTGCATGGGTAGTATTGCTCATGTTGACAGTTTCTACTTATAGTCAAACTTACGTTCGAATTCCTAAACATCTAGTTCGAGATAATGTAAATCTGTTGATACTTTCAAGAAGGATGACGGGAACTTGAGACATGAGTATGACGATCATGTCAACACTGACATGAGTTATTCTTGATTTCGAGACTTATGTTCAGCATGTTGGAATACTGACAAGTATGGATTTGTTTTTATTGATAAGGATAACGATCTCGACAAGGGAAGATACAGAAAAGGATTTGACTGTTTTATCTTTCTATAAATACAAGTTATGTACTGGAAATGATATCATTATATATTAAGACATCAACACGTCAACATGTCAAAGTTTCACAAACAGAAAGAGGTGCTCCGTCAAATCGCAAAAGCTAGTGAGGCGATTCGACGTAAACATCGAATGCTAAAAATGGGTAAAGAAGTCACTGAAAGGATAATGAGTGAAACGTTTAAGCCAATCATCATGCCACTGCAGAAACTAGTTGACATATCTAATCCTTCAATTAAGAAGGAATTTGAACAAAATGAGCCTTAACAAAAAAATATGAGGAGGAGGATGATAACGCTTCCTTTATGACTGCTGATGCTGAAGAAGAGCAAAATACAATTATGCTTGAAGAAGATGCTACGTACAACTGAGCCCGCTGATAGTTATGAGCATTTGACAAACAAGTTTCTCATAATGCTGCAACAAAATAGAAAGCAGTATTTAGATATGGTTTATGGTGTGCGTAATCTCAGTGATGGCAGCCTTATGATTGGCGATAAACCTATTAGTTTTGAGGGACAATGTATTCACGTTGATGGTAAAAAGTATTCGAAAACAGTTGGTCTGTTCGAACTGCTGTTTAGAAAAACTCCCGAAGAGTCATCTATGAGCACTAATGATCTAAAGAATTATAAGGAAATATTGATTGCTACAAATACACACAAGAATCGGTACAGTCCAACTGAACCTATTCGTACCAGCCGAGATATCAAGTACAAGAACTTTATTGCAAAAATGTTCAGCGTATCACGCAGACGATTCTCAACTAGTGGCGGTTCCCTACCACGGTATATGGTAGCAAGAAAAGATATAAAGACTGACTATGTCTACTGGGACGATCCTAACGAACTAGTTTATCGTCTTCGTCTACTCCTAGCGTCTCAGGCAGCTGGCAACCCGAGTCACAACAATGAAATTATCCCAGTGGGCAAAAAAATTAGGGATGTCCTAGAGACGTCTTCGGGACGTCCCTAAGACGTCGTTTGGAACATGTCTTTTGGACATCCTAGGGATGCTCTTAAGACGTCTAATGTCAGTCCGAAAGATGTCCCGAGAACGTCCTATGTCTTTCAGACGTCTTTAGGGCATCTTTAGGACATTAGACGTCTCAGAGACGTTGTTTGGACTGACATTGGACGTCCTAGGAACGTCCCAAGGACGTGCTTGGGATGTTCATAGTTTTGTGCCCACTGGGATATCAATCATTGAGGAACTGCGGGAAGCTGAAATCATATATTAGGAGTGTACTCATAACGCTATCGTCAGTAGCATGATGAGTATCGACGTGTTTGGACGTCAACTGGATCGAATCGCTGCAGCAAGCCGTGGGCCTCCTGGTGTTGGATTCAAGATCACCTCCGACGGCCATTACGACGTAGATGGCAAGAGAATTTATAACGTTAGTGAGGACAAAGAACAATACGACGCAGTCAATTTACGAGTTGTACAGCGCATTGTACAAAACGAGATACGTACAGTGTATCAAGTCACTTCATCCATGCGAACGGAGATTGACAATAATAATTTGATGATACGTATACTCGAAGAAACAATCAATGAGAAACTGAAAAACCTGCAGATTGACACGCAAAAAGATTTGTTAGTCTATAACACTGAACTCATTGCTCAGTTGGAAGCTCGATGGAACGCAATCGAGAATGGACTACGAGAAATTGACACTAGTCACAGAACTGCATAAAACTGCTACAAAGAATTACACAGCTCCACAAAAAAAAAGTTGTCTACCCCAGAAACCAGAATAGGCTTACCCTACGTTTTTGGGGTCGCTGAATCCGAATCCGGGGTTCGTTTGGCTCCATCACGTCAGATTTCGTCCCTAACCTCAAAAAACATGCAAATCGCTGTTTTCAGGTGAAACATGATTCGTACCTATGGAAAGTGGTCATATCCTATGTTTTCGAGGTCGCTGAGTACAAATCCGGAGTCATTGTGGTTCTATGACGTCACGCTTCGTCCCTAACCTCAAAAAAATATGGTGAATTGGTAATTTTATGTATAACATGTATTTTTTCAATGCAAAGTGGTCATAGCCTATGTTTTCGAGGTTGCTTATTACGAATTTGGAGTTGTTGTGGTTCTATGATGTCACACTTTATCCCTAACCTAAAAAAATGGTGAATTGGTAATTTTATGTAAAACATGTATCTTTTCAATGCAAAGTGGTCATATCCTATGTTTTTGAGGTCGCTGAGTATGAATTCGGAGCCCTTGTTTTTCTATGACATCACATTCCGTCCCTAACATGAAAAAAACGGTAAATTGGTGATCTTATGTTAAACATGTATTTTTTCAATGCAAAGTAGCTATATCCTATGTTTTCTAGGTTCCTGAGTACAAATCACGAGTCCTTACGGTAACACTGTCCCAGCCTTTAAACTTTGATGCGTAAGAGACCAGACTTGCCACTCGTCCGATTTCTCGTCCAGCGAAAATTGAAAGCTAGTCGAAAATCAGTTGGTGCCGTTGACAGCATTTCCCAGATAAAAACCGTGCGAACCAGCATTTCGACAGATTCTTTAAACGATGACGACTGCCCTGAAAGGAGATGTGTAAAATTACTCGTATCACTACCTGTTGGAGTAAAGAAGCCAGTAGGAGCGTACTGCCTTGCAGGGGGGCATTAGAGTGTGAGGATGAAACCGTAGTGTGTCCGCTGGCGAGTTGACTTTGTCCTTGTCAAAGTCGGAAAGCCTTTATACTTAGCCCTGGGGAAGTATGAGGGTTATCACCCCCAGGACGGAAGACTCACCTGCGATCGACCGTTGACAATTCTGTCAACGGCATCAACTGATTTTCGACTAGCTTTCAATTTTCGCTGGATGAGGAATCGGACGAGTGGCAAGTCTGGTTTGTTGGCTTAAGAGTTCTTCCGAAGTTACACATCAAAGTTCAAAGGCTGAGACCGTGGTACCGAACGGACTCAGGATTTGTACTCAGGAACCTCGAAAACATAGGATATGGCCACTTTGCATTGAAAAAATACATGTTTCACATAAGATCACCAAAATTTACCGTTTTATTGTAGGTTAGGGACGGAATGTGATATCATAGAACCACAATGACACCGGATTCGTACTCAACAACCTCAAAAACATAAGATATGACCGCTTTCTACAGGTACGAATCATGTTTCACCTGAAAACAGCGATTTTCATTTTTTTTGAGGTTAGGGACGAAATCTGACGTGATACAGCCAAACAAACCCCGGGTTCGGATTCAGCGACCTCGAAAACATAGGAGATGACCACTTTGCATTGAAAAAATACATGTTTTGCATAAAACTACCAATAAACTGTTTTTTTTAGGTTAGGGACAAAGTGTGACGTCATAGAACCACAACAACTCCGAGTTCGTAATGAGCAACCTCCAAAACATAGGCTATGACCACTTTGCATTTAAAAAGTGCATGTTTTACATAAAATTACCAATTCACCATCTTTTTTTGAGGTTAGGGACGGAGCGTGACGTCATAGAACCACAATGACTCCGGATTCGTACTCAGCGACCTCGAAAACATAGGATATGACCACTTTTCATAAGTGCGAATAATGTTTCACCTGAAAACAGCGATTTCCACGTTTTTTGAGGTTAGGGACGAAAGCTGACGTGATGGAGCCAAACAGACCCCGGATTCGGATTCAGCAAACCCAAAAACGTAGGGGAAGCCTATTCTGGTTTCTGGGGTAGACAAATTTTTTTTGTGGAGCCGTGTAATTAAAAAAAAAGAAAGAAGAAAAGAGTTTTTGGCAACCTGTTTAGAGGTAGGCCAGAAATTGGCAAATGGGAACATATACACTCCTACCTAATACAACGCTGCTGAAGGCTGGTGTGCTTCTCAGCATAAAGCATCAACCAATTGCGACTCTCTCGGTTTCAAGCCCCCCCCCCCGCCAGTAACAGTGGTTTTGGCGGGACTGACGTTTAAACTAGACTCTCTACCATACGACGAATCACTACTTAACTTGGGCACTATTTCGTCTCACAAAACAAATTTCGTGCATAGAGGTGGTAGTTGGGTGTGCAATCTAAACAATGAATAATAAAACGATAAAATAGCCTCAGAATAATAATGAAAAATACAAAATTTAATTTTACGGTCAAACTATGCAAGATGCGAAAAATGATGATTAAACAGAAATTGTGCACTCAAAAAAGATCTACAAATTTGTTATGGGATATACCCTATAAGTGGGCACATTCTCATCAAAACTTTGCTTATTTAATTTCGTTTTCATCTGACGTGTGGGTTTTTAAAATTATCTACAAATTTATCATATATATATATGTTCCAAAAACGATTTAGATACTTTTTTTCTCTCCTTTTCAGATAGTTGGAAAAAATCTGTCTGATTGTATGACTTATCAGAAAGATACGGAAATACACGCTGAAGTAAAGGATTTCCCTTCTTCATTTTAAATCAAATACAATAACATATGGTCGCTGCGAAGCGCGACGACCAAATCACGCGCCGTAAGCGCGCTCAAACAGTTGGGTTTCTATTATATGACGACCAGAAATGAGCATGGAGCGCGAGGATCACGTGATTTCTAAAACAAATATCGAGTGCGAAGCGCGAGTGTCTTGATGAGAATGTGCTCCTTAAGGTCGATAGAACCTTAAGTAAATTAGTTCTTCTTTTTATGTAAAACTGACATAGGTAAACCAAAAGCAGGTCAGAACAATAGCGAGCACACGAAGTGCGAAAACCTAGAAGAACAGAGCTTAAAGCGTCAGGCGAATGTGTCCGAGCTCGTAGCGCGAGATAAATACATAATCGAGCGCGAAGCGCGAAATCCAACAGGTGCGCGCCCTAGGCGCGCTCAAACTTGCGAGCACTGCATCGCACAATTGAATGACTGCACACCACTCTGAGGGACCCTTTTATTGGTTGCTACCTCCACTCCACCAATTCTTCTAGAAGATTATAGAACTTAAGGATTCCCCTAGCTCTTCGGACATCTTGTGAATCTAAGAACACACAATAAAATCAAGTTATTAGCACAAAGCAACACAGTAACACAGTAAAATTCAAACTGAAATGCGCGCCTCTGGATATGGGCTTATCAAATATAAGTTCCCACCATGCCCTACCGGGACAGGGAGCGTGGAGAACCCCACCACTAGACGCCGTGGCATTCACCTGAACTTCGGCATCACACTCTCGCGGTAAAGTCGAGATTACACTTATCGACTGTATGTTTAAAAACGACTGTGGGTAAATCAGCACAGATGTAAACCTTGTAGCGCGATGATCGCTTACCGACTGCGGTGGCCCTCATCTTCGAGCGGGCACGAAAAATGACTTGACGGTGGCGCCATTTGTTGCAGTTAACAACTTATCGACTGATGGCATATTATCACGAAAGCATTGTCGTTTGTCGGTAAATTAACGGTCACTGTTTTACCGACGTTCAGCTTGGAACCGAACCCTGCCGCCGAACTGTCCTTGTTATACTACTATAAAAATATACAGTTTAATAACAATTTAAACTTAAGCTCAGAAAAGATAAAACTAATAGCTTTAACATATATTGCAGGTTATGACGAATGTCTTTTTAGAATTAAAAAAAAATGTAACATCGAACTAGTTTTTTTAATTGAACAAAATTTTAATAAAATATTATTTCAAAGTACTAAAAATAAAATAGAAAAAGGAGAAAAATGCAACTGTGTATACAGACTATTACGGGGTAAGACCGAGGAGGGAAATGGGGAGTTGGAAAACCGAGATAAAGGTCGAGACATAATAAAACAAGGGTTGTTAAAAGTATCGCATGGTTTATTCGACCACTTACGCTGCTGGATTGAACTGGGGTTCTTCCAGGAGTCGGAGAAATGTCTAACGTTAGAATACGTTGCGACAAGTGCGACGACGATGAGGCGACGAGGCTACCGGACAGGTAGGCGATGATGATGAGGCGGCAATGCTACCGGACAGGTAGGCGATGATGACCCAAAGCAGATGGGAACGAGAGCATATTGTCCCTCGGCCCGACATTTATGACCCGGCACAAGAAAGCAAAGATAGTATTCCCGAGGGCGAGCTAACCCAGACTGAGTAGCTGCTATGCCGCTGCTCGGGACTTCGGGTCCCCCCGGGGGATTCCGTTCCGTCTCGTGTGCGGCCCGGCAACCCTTTCGTGCAGGGCCGTACCGACTTCCGCATTATGGTAACAATTCTGTTACACCCCCCCTCCCCCGCGGGGGTTTGGGTGCATACCTGGAGTTTTTGTAATGAAATTTAGGAATCTTAAATTAGATCAAAATCAAATTCAAAATCCCATTTAACGTCCAACATTCAAGTCAATGTATAAATTCCTGAAAATAAACCAAGAATCTTACGATAAAATTTGGACAAACGCCACAAAATGCTCCTATTGCAATTTCTGAAAATAAAATATAAATTTGCTTCTTTGGACAAAAATAAAAAAGAGGAAAGAAACATGAGAAGGCAACCAACCAAATCCCCTTCCTTCTCTTTTTTATTTCTTTCGTCTTCTTTATTTTTATCACTATGAAATCACAATAGAAAAGCATGGATAATATTTACCAACGTTTCGGTGCTCACACAGCACCCTTATCAAGGTAAGAAACTTAGAACAGGTGGAAACAGTAACGAAAACACGATGCTACCTCCTAGATGCCCAAGAACTAAGTGTGGGTAT